>JAVQJL010077883.1:0-38802 GCA_036024295.1 Nannoperca obscura
ATGAGCAAGCACTAGGCGACAACGGCAAGGAAAAACTCCCTTTTAACAGGTAGAAACCTCGAGCAGAACCAGGCTCTAGGTGGGCGGTCATCTGCCTCGACCGGTTGGGTTGAAAGAAATACATACTTGGCAATAAACCATTCTGATTCTGATTCTGATTCTGATTCATTAAACATACACAAACATAACAAGTTTCTCATGGTTTTCTTATTGGAGGTCTTTTTTTTTGTATGCCCTGTCTGGTGTGTACCCTGGTCAGATCGTATAAGCCACAGCCTTTGGTGTCAATTACTTATCAATGTCCTTCTGATTATATAGGAATTGTTTGGTTCCAGGTTGAAGTCACAGTGAAATGACAGTTAGAGCATATTCGGCTTCTGTCATGTGACGTATTTCCGAGTGAACAGAAACATTTCAGGGTGGTTTTATCACTTTGTTCCAAATATTTTACATCGCTCAAAAGTGGGCATGTCTTAGCAAATGCAGAACAAAGTAAGCTGTAGAGGACTCTTGGCCTCCGCACACACGAGAAATGAATCTATTAGACCCAGACTATCCTCTTTTGGAATGTATTATGAATTTATGTATAAATGTATCCAAGTGCAGGATGTCAGTTTGTCAGTTTCACTGCTTGAACACGGTCTTGTGATGTTAAAGTAATATTGTTTTCTCTGGGTTCTTATATCTGTAGCCATGTTGAAGGTGGTGTCCTCGGTGCTTCAGTTTGGTAACATTGTCTTTAAGAAGGAGAGGAACTCTGACCAAGCCTCTATGCCTGATAATACTGGTAGGTTTCTCACACACACACACACACACACACACACACACACACACACGGACACACACATACACACACACACACAAACACATACAAAGCAATCCTTATATATATGCTTCATAACCTTGTAGTTTGGAGCTCCCAGGTCAAGATGGCCTCCTTTTCCTCTTCCCATATATACTTCATCTCCTCCCCTTTTCCTGCCTCCCTCACCACGGGTCCCTCGTCCACAGAACAGAGGAGCTGGTGATTTACGACTTTTCTCTCCCCGAGCCTTGTCAACCTGCCATTAAGCCACATCATTATGAGGATTTACTCCTGAAGGAAATGGGGCACAGCCTTCCAGTTCCTCCACATGTGGCACTGCATATTTGGCGCTTCAAAGAGGGAGACGAGGAGAGAGAAAGAGTCTAATGGCAGTGATGCAGCTCGGCCAGATATTCCCAAATGCGACAAGCAAAATTCAGGACTGAGGCAGATGTTTTTTTTGTAGTACTTGGCTGATCTAGAACGAATCTTGCTTTTTCTACTTTTCCACAAGCTTCAGCCATGTAAAATAAGACATATTCCCCGTTCATAAGAAAACATCTTTGTAAAATTTGTGACAAATCTTAATATTAATCAGTAATAGTATCGTTGACCTGCTATCTTTAACAACGAGTTCAGCTTCTATGGCTTTTAGAGAGGTTTGTAATAATATGTATTCAATTATCTATTTATCAAACAGTGCTGTCAAAATAATACTGGCAAAGATCTAATCACTATTGAAAAATAAACATTAATTTCTCCATAATGATATTATTTCTTGTCTTGCCAATGCATTTTAACATACAGGAAGTCTCCTCCATCCATTCTCATTCATATTGACGTTTTTCCCCCCCGTGTTTTTCCATCTCCGCTTTCCAGCCGCTCAGAAACTGTGTCATCTCTTGGGTATGAATGTAATGGAGTTTACCAGAGCCATCCTGTCCCCGAGGATCAAAGTGGGAAGAGACTACGTCCAGAAAGCTCAGACTAAAGAGCAGGTCAGTTGGCTGCAACAAAAGTAGTTCTGTTTCAGTTCCTGCATAGACAGTGTTAGGTGACTGGGAGCTTTGATGAGCATACTTTCTCCCATTTGAATCATCAGTACAAAAGTTAGCAACTGCAACCAGAACAGTAAAAAAAAATAAAAAAAAATTACAAACTTGTGTACATAATAGCCATAAACTACAACTCCCAAGGTGCATTTTGCTAAGAAACATCCAATCACCAAGCGTAAAATTCAGATCTGTGTGCCACTAATAAGCAGTGGAAGGTAAAAAATGTTTAGAAACCTTAACACAGTCTGCATCTTAAATGTATTAACTTTCAGATACTGGGTCAGTTTTGAATGAATTCTGCTATTATGGCAATGTGATTTGTTCCGACAAAACAGAGCCTTTTTTATTCTCTACATCTCTGTTTAAAGCCTTCGACCGGCTTTGTCTGCATACAGTAGTGGCTGATCTTTGTATTAAGAGCCTTCAGTAAATGCATAGATACTGAAATGATTTAAAAAGTGATGGCCATAACAGTGAAAAGTGATCTGATATCTTGTTTCTTATTGTACTGGGCACAAGGGAAGGATAGTTTCACCTTCTGTGAAATCACTCTAAAGTACAAACTCCTGTTTCTGAATCATTCATTGCCTTTTAAAGTGCAAGACTCTCGCAGACTTCTGATCATTAAGGCTACAGCTTAAGTTTTAGCGATGTCTGACTCAGAAAGCACATGGAACATTGGCGGTATACAGTCCTGCCAAGACGTATGAGTCCATTTGTACTGTGCTGTGTACTCCAGTGTAGAAGTGATTTCCTTGCAAGGATCTGGAAGTCTTATGTTGCCTCTCTTCTCTCTCTCCCTCCAGGCTGACTTTGCTGTCGAGGCCCTGGCTAAAGCGACATATGAGCGTCTGTTCCGCTGGCTGGTCCATCGCATCAACAAAGCTCTGGACAGGACCAAACGGCAGGGGGCCTCCTTCATCGGCATCCTGGACATTGCGGGTTTTGAGATTTTCCAGGTTTGGATTAAAATCTTTATTTTTATTTATATGTAGAGAAGACAGCTTGTCCTGTTGTGGCTAGAGGAAAAAGTTTGTGCAGTTAATGATACTGTTTGTTTATGTTGTTATTGCCCATTTGAGGTTTTTAGTTCTTAGTCATTTATTTTATTTATATATTGTTCCTCCTTGTATTTCTTCCCTACCACAGTTGAACTCATTTGAGCAGCTCTGTATCAACTACACCAATGAGAAGCTGCAGCAGCTCTTCAACCACACCATGTTTATTCTGGAGCAGGAGGAGTACCAGAGGGAGGGCATCGAGTGGAGCTTCATAGACTTCGGCCTCGACCTACAACCCTGCATCGACCTCATTGAGAGGCCGGTCAGTGTGAATGATTAGCTAGTAATCAATGGGATGGATTATACTTTTTCAAAACATACCTACTTAAACTCCACTTATTTTCCACTTATTCTTGAAAGTAACATACGCCTTGCTTTTGTCTTTTATTGTCAAGTACATAGTGTTGTCCGATTGAGTAGTTGGTCTATAAATAAACTTTACTTACTTACATTTGTATTGAGAAAACATTGTTTTGGGGGCAACCTGGTGGCCTACGGGTTCAAGATGCTAAGCACAAGGCTCCTATCTAATAAATAAAAAATTCCACACACTGAAAAAAGATGTCTTTCTGGTGGAGGTCATGCCACTCTCTTTGAAGTCTGTTTTTTTTTCCTGTGTTGATATTGCTCCAGGCAAACCCTCCAGGAGTGCTGGCTCTGCTGGATGAAGAGTGCTGGTTCCCCAAGGCCACGGACAAGACCTTTGTAGACAAGCTGACCCAGGAGCAGGGCACACACACCAAGTTCCAGAAGCCCCGGCAGCTCAAAGATAAGGCCGACTTCTGCATCATCCACTACGCCGGCAAGGTTGTACCTTTGTTCTGTGTAGAACCAGCTTCTTAACATACATTTTTTCCAAAACATCTCGTGTCCTCGCTGATCTTTACCTGCAAAAATTAAACAGCAAGTGAAAAGTTGCAGCTGTTCAGCGCTCTGATTAAACAATGACGCAAAGTTCTCCCGTGGTGGGATTTTAGGAAAATCCTGACTCCTGGTTTGATTAATGACATTTTGTGAACGTAGATTTGGACATTGTCAGTGGTGTTATGCAATAGAACTGTGTTGCAGGGACCTGCCGAGGAGCACATCTGCTTACCATTATATGCACTCGTTTTACACCACAATCAGTCAAACACTCTTAAGAACGTCTGCTGGGGAGAAAAATCTGCAGCGCCATGAAGCCAAATGTTGTAAAAAATTGTTAGCACAAGTATGCACACAAAAAAAAGACCTCATGTATGCAGTTTGAATCACCACATAAAAGTGTGGCCTGTATATTTAGTCAGTATTTGAAGTAGGTTGCCATGATGTGTCGGATGTACAAATATATATATTTAGACAACTTTTTTGAATAAACGTTTTGGCCTCTCAGGCTACACAGATATTCACTTTGATAGAGCAGTTGATAACAACTGATAACATAATGCTAATACTTCCTCTTTACATTTCCTCTTGCCACTTCCACATGCCACTAATTCCTACTTTAGGTGTATTAAATCATCTGTCTCTCAACAACTCATTTAAAATATGTTACATATCTAAGCTATATCTCAAGTGTATGTGTGTGTGTGTGTATGTGCAGTACACTCACACATGCACAAAAACATTTATTCAAAACAGTCGTCTAAATATATATTTGTACATCTGACAAATATATATGTATATACATATCTGTTGTTCTTTCGTTTGTTTCAGAATGTCTTGAAATACTTGCATTATCAGATGACTTCCATAGGCTGTTAGCAATGTTGATATTTGAGGTTTGAGTAACAAAAATTGAAGTACAGATATGCTAAAGATATGCTTTAGATTCTTTCACAATTCTTTAACCCTTGTGCTACCCTGTGGAGAAGACACTGGGTCAATATGACCCGGCAAGGTAGCACAAGGGTCAAAAAAGCAATAATAAGTAGTTTTTTAATGTTGATTTATCAAAGAATATCGGCTAATATATCGTTATCAGATTGGTCAGAATATCATTATCGTATTGGCTTCGAGAACCGTTACAGTATACTGTGGTGTCAATTTCGTCCATATTGCTGAATTGTAGCACTTTGTTACAGGTGGACTATAAGGCAGACGAGTGGCTAATGAAGAACATGGACCCTCTGAATGACAATGTGGCCACACTGCTGCATCAGTCAACCGATAAATTTGTGGCTGAACTATGGAAAGATGGTGAGCTGCTGCCTACTTATCTCTAAGCACTTGAACCAGTATTGTATACAAGAAGGAATCAATTTTAGTAACGCATCCTGTGAGATTCACTGTGTATGTACCTGTTTGCAAGTAAGAAGCACGTCGATATGTCTCTCACTCAAGCCTACTAACATCCGCTGTGTGCCTTGTTGACCCAGGCCTACACGTTTCTGATTCCTAAGAATTAACATCCCCCTCCCCCTCCCTGTGTCTTTCTCTGTGTTGTAGAGATTCAGACCATTCAAAGGGCTTCATTCTATGACACTGTCACTAGTCTGGATGAGCCGGCAGGTGAACGACTGGGTTGTGCCGTAGCAGACCTGGGCCAAAATAATAATAGCTGAAAATGAACAGTTTTGGGTTGTGAAAACAAGCTTAGTCGGCTAAATATAAGCGTATCTCAAGCAGGTTAACTTCTTGAAAGTGTACTGGTGTATTTTTGCCCAGATCTGGCTGTATGTGGCATGCTTCAGCTGGTGCTGTGTCCGTCATAGCTACAATGGCTACGCATTTGCTTCCAGGCTGCATGGCTCCTTTGTCTCAGCCAAAAGCAGTAGTGCCTAATTCCTAAATAATTTAAGAATAGTCATCTGCTCCCTCTGTTGTGTCAGTATTCTTGTGTCTTGAATCTCGTGATCTGTGTATGGTTAGTAGCCCGATCTGGTGCGGCTGTTTGGACTTCATAGCTCGTTTCTGTTTTTGTCCTTCCTCCGTGGTGTCAATCATCCACGAGCAAATTAAGGGCTTGAGGCTTGACTGAAGAAAACGTAATGACATTAATTTCCCGCCATCCTCCTTCCTAGATAGGATCACAGTAGCGGGGAATTGAAACCAGATGTTTGGCTCTGAGCTCAGACATCGGTATAGAGGGTCCAGACAGCAGGCCATACATCACCCCATTTTAATGTTGAAACTCCAGCTGCCTGTGACTCATCACATACTTTGGTCATTTAGACATTAATAAGTGACATAGTGCAGATTTATTACAAAAATATGTACTAATTGATGGATAATTTTGGTGATAATCTATATTTCATCTAATTATCAAGAATTCCCACAAAAAGACCAACGGCAACAATGAATTGATCACACAACAATAATTGTCTGTGGATCCAAAGCCTGACTTATCTTGTTCTTTTGTGCCACAGAGCTCCATTGTTGTTTAAATTGATTAAAAACAAATCAATGAGCCACAATGTTGCACTGGTTGACATGTTCCTTTACTTTAATAAACACGGGCATTGTGGTTTATTTTGAGTCATACACACAAGCAAATCAGTGGCTTTAAGTAGTCCCCCCAAAAATACACAATTTATTCTCGTTTGAGTAATAGTAAAAATGCTATAAGCTACATTTCCCAGATGTTTAAGGAAATTATTTAGCTTTTTTTTTTTTACAAATTAAACAATATAACCGTGACCCATTTTTCAAAGATGTGATTCTTGAGTATGAACCAATGGGCCTGGTGTTGCAAACCACAGGCAGGGTAGGGAAGTCAAAAAGTATTTAGAGACAGACTGATGCTATTGATCTTTTCATGGGATTTGTTGACTTTCAAGGATTTCTCCAGCAATTTAGTATTGCACTTTTAAAAAACTTGCAAGAGACAGATTTCTTTTTTTTTAATGTAAAAATTGGTGCAGCATAAGTCAAGATATAGTCCCTAGTTTAGGTCAAACTCCAAAAAAATGCTGGGTCCTACATTTCCCATAATGCTGGTATTCACAAACGTCTTTCAAACTTGACGTCTGTGAAATGATTTGTCTCCCAAGGCCACGCTGGAATCATTCAAGTGATGTCACGAGTCATTTTTCACAATTTTTCAGAGCCACAAAAGACGTTATTAGGGCTGCAACTAACATCGATTTTCTCTATCTATCGATTAAAATGCTTATTATTTTTTCTGTTGATCATTTGGTCTACAAAACATCAAAAACTGTGAGAGTAACTATAAAGTAACATGGGGAAAAGCAGCAAATTCTCACATTTGAGAAGCGGGAACCTCCAAATGGTAACCAAATAATAATGTAAATCAAAATATTTGATTTGATTTTGAATATTTCCTCTCAATTAACTTAGTAATCTACTGATTGTTGCAGCTCTCGACATCATACAATGGTTTTCACAGGCTTGGACTAACCGTGACTAGTCAACTGATTTTCATGTGTAAAATTGATGGGAGTGTCCCTTTAACATAAGTTATGAACAGTGATGTCCGTAAATGCTGCCAGATTTAGTTTATGTTGATACAGGTTTGGTGTCATAAGCAGTAAAATGATGAAAATCTCTTGTGCAGCTGCCATCAAGCATCATCTCTCTCTCGTCCTGTGACCACTAGAAAATTCTCGTAATAAACTTTGTTAATGTTTAGTAAGTAAATCATATTAAAGGTTGTTCTTTTCTACAATGTAACACAACATATAGAGCCCTGTATGCACAGACCTGTAGGCTTAGCCATAGATATGCTATGCGCTCCATCTCCATCTGCAGAAGCTAGTGATAGTTCAAGACTCTGAATGCTCCTTTGTTAGACTGCCGCTGTTTGACAATAGCGTGTAATGTCTTTTTCCTCCATCTGCACATGTAGCTACATTGTTGCTACTGCTGTTCCTACAGTGCTTCTCTGCTCCCCATGAAACCTTCCCACTTTAACGAGTTCTCCCTGTCTCTCCACCAGTCGACCGCATCGTGGGCCTGGACCAGGTGGCAGGGATGAACGAGACAGCCTTTGGTGCCACCTACAAAACGAAAAAGGGCATGTTTCGTACAGTTGGACAGCTCTACAAGGAATCGCTCACCAAGCTCATGGCCACATTGAGGAACACCAACCCCAACTTTGTCCGCTGCATCATCCCCAACCACGAAAAAAGAGTAAATACATAATCTTACTCGCAACACTTAATTGTTAGAAACTTTGTGCCAAGTAGTAATGAAGGACCTGTGACTCTTTGTATTATATTATGATTGATTATCCCTGAAGCATGTTATATCTTCTGTCAATTTATCTTTTTATCAGTTGATTCTGGTCCCAGTCACAGTTATTTGCCAGTGAAATCCAGTGATGTTAATCTGTAGACCAAAAGAAAATGTAATTCAGAGAAAAAGTCTTTGACCTTGAGCAGACCTTATACAAAAAAAACCTAGAAGTATACACTTACTTGTTTCTGTTCTTAATGGTGTATTTGTGTTTTCCTTCAGGCGGGTAAACTGGAGCCCCACCTGGTTCTGGACCAGCTGCGGTGTAACGGAGTCCTAGAGGGGATTCGTATCTGCAGACAGGGCTTCCCCAACCGCATCGTCTTCCAGGAGTTCAGACAGAGGTGACACACAGCAGAGAAGCTTTTTGAACTCTTTTTGTATACCGAAGAAAAGTCGTTGTCAGTAAGTTTATATTTATGTTTCCTTTTGTTCACAGATATGAGATCCTGACACCCAACGCTATCCCCAAGGGATTCATGGATGGGAAACAAGCCTGTGAGAGAATGGTAGGGCTTTCTTATTTCCTGTATTTTAGCTTTAAAACTGCCACCCTGGGAACTATAACATTCTGTGTATTCTGCTGAGCTACTATATTTGAAGAACTGCTGGATCCTTCCTGGAAGGATTCCTGGAATTTTGGGGTTAAAAAGTTCCAGGAATCCTTCCAGAAAACAACAAGAAATTACGATCCTTTTGTCCGGATATTGACACTAGAGTACTTCCTTGTTTTAAGAGTGAAGCAGTGCTCAAGTTGAAGCAGCTGTGGCGTATATTTAATAAAACAGCGTTTCTCAGCAATCAGAAAGTACTACCCCCAGTGCAGGGACTTTTTTTTACACCTGCAACTATAAAAACTTTTTCTAAACTCGACAAACAGCATTTTCTGAATCATTTTAAACCCAATGCAAATGTGTGTAGGTCATCTTAACTCCTCGTGTGCCTTTTTCTAGATCCGAGCCCTAGAGCTGGACCCCAACCTATTCCGTATTGGTCAGAGTAAGATCTTCTTCAGAACGGGTGTTCTTGCTCACCTGGAGGAGGAGAGAGATCTGAAGATCACTGATATCATCGTCTACTTCCAGTCCATGTGCCGTGGATACTTGGCACGCAAGTGAGTGTCCAATCTCTATATTTTTATTCAAACAATTTCTAGGTATGAACATATATCTGCGTTTGGATACCCAAGATGCATTTAAGGACAGTGATTCAGTTCATTCAAACTACTGCCAGAGGTGGTGAGACTCAAAGCATCCAGAAGTTTGTCAAGTATTAATGTACACTGTCATATGTATACTCCTGCCCCTAGTTCCCATAAAAAAATGGGATTAACATTCATGTCAGAGCGTAAAAGCAGCATGATGAGGGGAAATTCAGTCAGGTGCTGACTGCAGAAGACACATTCTTCCTCACTTAAAGCTCAATATTCAATATAATAAAACATTTTACACTACAAATTCATCAAATGAAAGTGTGAAAGGTATCTATTGTAGTGATGAACCTACAGAGAATTACCATCTGAATCTGAAGCTCCTCTCGGCTTTACAGAGATTCATAACGAGTTTCATCTCAGTGTTTAGCTGTCCGGCCCACGACTTCGTTCACTCTCACCACGATCACAGTGTCGGGCTAAAAGAGTGTGAATACATAAGGTGGCCAGAAACACGACTCCAAATGAATGATAATGTTTGTTCATAATATGCTGGATGTGTAAATAACAAGATCATCATATTTAATTAAAGGCTGATATGTCAATGTTACATTCCCAAGTAGCTTCCACTGCCCCCATGGTCTGATGCATTTACAGCTCGTATGTACGCTAACACAGCCGAACCGTGGCCTTCTAAAACAGATTTTATAAACACTGTGCCTGTTATTGTACCATCTGTTTCTTCCTTGCAGGGCCTTTGCTAAGAAGCAGCAGCAGCTGAGTGCCCTAAAGGTCCTCCAGAGGAACTGTGCTGCGTACTTGAAGCTGCGACACTGGCAGTGGTGGAGGCTCTTCACCAAGGTGAGAACCCTGGCAGCTCCCTCCTCCTCCGACAAAGTAACAAAGTGCTATGCAGATGATGCACAGCTCTAAATCTCTGCTTCACCTGACGAGCTGAGCATTTTCAGAAATTAGAGATGGATGCCCCAAAAATGTCTGTAGTTAAATAAGCACTGAACAGACGATAAAGAATACTACAATCTCTCCGTCATCACCAGACTGAGTTTGCTCAGTTGCCATGGAAATGTAGATGTATGTGACTGTGGACTGTTGGGAAACGTTTTACACCTGTTACTACTTGATAATGGAGCTCAGAATCTCATCTAATCATAATTGGCAAGTGTCAACTTAAGCAAATTAACTTAAAATGAATTGCTTAATCCATCCATCACATTTCTGCTGTTTATCTGGGTTCGGGCCCTTATAACCGATTAGTTATATTACTAGGAATTATTGTTATATACTGCTGGGAAGTACTGACAAAAATGTGATATAGATGTCAATAAATGCATGTACTTAATAAATAATTGTCGACCTCATTGTCCCTAGTGGTCCCTCATTCTTTGACCAGTATGACCATGACACATGTTTTAAATTGCATTCTGTGTGAAATTAAAAAGGCCTCAGTGTTAATTGTTTTTTTTCTGTTTCTCAGGTGAAGCCTCTGCTGCAGGTTACCAGGCAGGAGGAGGAGATGCAAGCCAAAGATGAGGAGCTGATAAAGGTGAAGGAGAAACAGCTTAAGGTGGAGAACGAGCTAGTGGAGATGGAGAGGAAACACCAACAGGTAAACATGTCCTTGTAATAGAAAGAAGAATAGAATAGAAAGCCTTTATTGTCATTATACACAGTACAATGAGATTTGAAGAGCAGCTCCTTACACAATAAGCCTATATAATACAAACCCTATATAATACAAAACCTATATAAAAGACATAATGAATGAATAAATAAATCAGTATCACACAGTGGTTGTATATTGCACAGGTACAAGCGGATGTGATTGTGGCCCTGATAAAGACTTATTTAAAATTGGTTATAGGTTTATTATTGTAACATGCTTTTAACTCTGAGTGTTTGTAAGGAAATGGCTGTATTTACTGTGTTTTATGAATTCATTATTTCAAACTGTTCCTTCTTTCCAGCTCGTAGAGGAGAAGAATATTCTTGCGGAGCAACTCCACGCGGAGACGGAGCTGTTTGCAGAGGCAGAAGAGATGAGAGTCCGTCTGCTTTCTAGGAAGCAAGAGTTGGAGGAGATCCTCCATGACCTGGAGTCCAGGGTGGAGGAAGAGGAGGAGAGGAACCAGAGCCTGCAGAATGAGAAGAAGAAGATGCAGTCACACATCCAGGTTTGTATCTTCACCTATTTAAACTGAACTTCTGCATAAACAAACCTCTCCTGCTTTCGTTTTGGCATGCTGACATTCAGAACGTATTTAAACTGATTTAAAGGATTTAAAGTGCGATCTTTACACAGAATATTAAACACTATCACAATTGTTTTCATTTGAACATTTAAAGGGCCTAAATTTGAGGGTTTCAGGACTTTTTTCAATGGTGTTTAGATGGAGCAGACCTAAATGTGCCCTGCAGGCAGCGTGTGCTACACACTGTACTCTGTACTTAAGTTGTGCATCCGTCAATGAATGTTTTTCCCAATTTAAGAAATCTAACTGTAGGGATTTCTGAAGGGATAACATATTACATACTATCTTAAAGTGCTGTTGGTTCAATAGCGGCTTTGAATATTTCCTCCAGATGTCTCTTTGTACTGATCTTTTTATTGCGTAAAATGCTTTTTTTCTTTTCTTATAATTCTTTCACAGCCAATTCAAACTTTTCTGTGTCCTGATGTTATTTTAATCCCTAAATATGTGTAGTTGTTTGTTTTGTTACACAAACAAATATGGGTGTTTCCACTAGTGATGTTTCTAATGTTACGTTGGGTTTTGAGTCTTTACTAGGACTACTTTGGATTTATTAACAATTATTTTCAAGGCCCATATGTGACAGAATGTTCCCAAAATATCCAAACTTTGTTGAAATCATTATTTTGTAAATACGAGAATAACTAAATCATCAGCATACAATCAACACTTGATGTAATACCACACAAAGACAGACCTGGCAGTGCCGAACACTGTACATTTCCTTTTCCATAGCCTTGTCTAACAAATCCTATGAAACCACGTCGACAGATGAAGCAGAGTGTTAAACTCTATTACTTAAATTATACCTTAAGATGTATCTTTTTTTTATTTAGTCAATTATTTAATGTTGTAGAGAAGTGTTTGAGACTTTTGGGGCATCATCGCATTAGATTGGTTATGAATCTTTGTGTGTGTGTGTGTGTGTGTGTGTGTGTGTGTGTGTGTGTGTGTGTGTGTGTGTGTGTGTGTGTGTGTGTGTGTTTTCTTTCCCCAGGACCTGGAGGAGCAGCTCGATGAGGAGGAAGCTGCAAGACAGAAGCTGCAGCTCGATAAAGTGACAGCTGAGGCGAAGATCAAGAAAATGGAGGAGGATATTCTCCTGCTGGAGGACCAAAACTCCAAGTTCCTCAAGGTGAGAGGTTATATCTGCAAATGATGGCTCAAACAAGGAACCATAAAGAAGAGTAAGTCCTTTACGTTGGGATCGTTGAAAGCATAAGGTGATGGTTAAGGCATAAAATAAACATTTTGAACGCATTGTGTATGTTGGCATTTGTTCATGTACCAGAAACCAGTTTCTGTGGACACAAATACAAGTCTCTTTAGTTTGACTTAGATTGTTATCTTGGCACAGCAACATTGATTCCATGCTAGTCTTTGTACCTTTTCCCCTCCGTATAGAAGTTGTGTATCTTAAAGCTGCCAGTCTGACGCACGGTGTTTTTACCCAAAAGGAGAAAAAGCTGCTGGAGGACAGGATCGGTGAGATGACCTCCCAGCTGACAGAGGAGGAGGAGAAGGCAAAGAACCTTGGCAAGGTCAAGAACAAGCAGGAGATGATGATGGTTGACCTGGAGGGTAAGGCACTCTGACTCCCAGCATGCTACTGTTACTGGCTCTGTTTTGAGGCCCTAGAATAGGGAACGTTTACTAAAACAGACACAAAGTAGGCAGCAAAGTAGGCAGTATGGACATCCATCACATCAGTCAAAAGTGTCGACCGGGGTCAAGTATAGGTGACGAGGAGGAATAAACAAAAAAGTTATTTTAAATGTACTGTTGACAGCTGTTTAATGAGTTAACCATTAAGTGCATGACTCAGGTCTTTTGCAACCCGGCACTGATTCACCCTGTTTAATTCATTAATTAAATTCAACGAAGAGCTCAACCCATGTATAATGATAAAAAAGCATTGTTTTTCTCATGTTTTATTTTTTATTTTTTTTATTCACGAATGCATGTAATGGTGGGAAATGTTGCGATTTCCAGTTTGACCTCATGGTGGCGCTCACCGTTAATACAAACATAACGATAAAGAGGTTTGGTAACATCAGCGTCCTGTCACAGTAACATGATGGTGCAGCACCTGGGGCTCAGGTTTAGTGCAGAGCAGCAGTCTCTTTGATACTGAACTAGGAGCAGGGATGTTTGGAAAAAAACATTTCGAGAGCATTTCAAAGTTAATAAAATCTGATTACCATTAATTGTGTCAGGCTGTTAGCAATTAGGTGTTTGTCGTTTGTCACTTTCTGTGACTTCATTGTATCTCCTATGGCCCCTTTTTGACTTGTGATTTTGGCCGTTTACCTCTGGATATTAAAAATAATTATTGGTTACATGTTAGATTTTGCATTTCGTTTATGAATCTTGATCATGATTCGAGTGTCTCCCTCCAGAGCGTTTAAAGAAGGAGGAGAAAACGCGGCAGGAGCTGGAGAAGGCCAAGCGCAAACTGGATGCTGAGACGACGGACCTGCAGGACCAGATTGTGGAGCTCCAGGCTCAGATAGAGGAGCTGAAGCTCCAACTGACCAAAAAGGAGGAGGAGCTGCAGGCTGCTCTCGCCAGGTTAACGATAGACATAAAAATCTGTTATTACACACCACTGATAAGACTGCATCAGACACCTTCTGCAAAATATGAAAAAACACATTCAATCCCAACATGAGCCTTTCATTAGGGATAGTTTCATACTTGCAAACTAGTCGCTTTATGGTGAAAAAATGGGGTTTACGCGAATCGTGTAGATCTAAAGAGTTTGGGCTTTTTTTGCGGGAGGGTCGTCAAGTGGCCAGCACAATTTCCCAGAGATTAAAATGAGAACAGACGCGTTTCAGAATGCTGTAGTCACATTGCGATCTTCTTCTCAATAAAACATCTTTGGTCAGACGTTTCGAGTCCTTTCGCCAATCAGAATCAAGATAAGTTCATCACCTTCTATGGATTTATGAAGACAATTTTTGGCGGTACTACCACAACAGACACAAGTTTTCAGGTTAGTCTTGTGTGCTGCCAATTCCCTAATATGCTGTTTAACTAGCTTAACGTTAGTTAACTAGTTGCCAAAGTAACGTCAACTTGCCAAATCAAGTTGAAGTGTGTCGTGATAATGTTTTCCTAACATTACCCCATCTAATCTTTCCTAACCCGTCTATAATAATTTTTTATATGGTGGTATAATTATTATATTTCAGAATGAAAGAGTTTAAAGAAGAAACTCTTCTGGGGGAAGAAGCCCACAGACCCTGCTACAGGCGCTCAGTTTACAAACACGTCACCTTTTTCTCCTCCTCCGAGTTTGCAGATCTGTAGTTTACTGTACCAACAGATGCCTAAAAGCTGTGATTGAAAACACACAGGGAGCTTTGTTTGTTCTCTCTTAGTGCAAATTTTGTACTTTGGTATTAGACGTTTGAAGATGGTAATGTGACAACACAGTATGATGAATCCTGGCGGGGCAGCAGGCAGACAGGATTAACAAAATCCAAGGTTCAGTTCGATGGAACAGAACAAATATTAACTATGTATGTATGTAGTTTAAACCCTTTAACACAGTCTTCTTTTTACCTCTAACACTCCCTCTCCTGCGTTGACATTGTACCAATAATAAGGACAGTCAAAGAAAATGAAAAGGAATTCAATAAAGAAAAAGAATCCCTCCACGTGTTGTTGGAGAGACTTATTTCATTATCAGTTGGATCATATGACCCCAGCACAATACAATTCTTATCAAAAACCTAATTTTAAGACAGAGACATGCGGATGAATCCCAGTTTAATAAAATTCCTCTTTTTGCCAACAATGAAGCAAATTATATTATATACTTTAATTTATTGCTCATTGGCTGGAAGCTCAAAGCTAGCAGTCGCTGTTAGAGCGTTCGGCCTCAAGCTTATGAACATTGTTTTTTTTAAAACAAAAACACTGAAGTGTGTTTAACAGCCACTACGAGGCAGATGATGCTCCACTCGCATCACTACAAACCTAAACTGGTGTGGGAAAATATCACTGTTTGCAGTGTTGCTCTTTTCACTATGTAATGTGCAACTTCACTAACATCCTCTCCCTAGTACACTCATCTCCATGACAACTGTGCACTCCACTGTGCTACAGCCAAGTCCATAGGAAGACCTAAAATAGACGTTACAACAGCAGCGCGCACTGAGTCAACTCTGACTTAAAGCAGTTAACGTCCTCCTCAGCGGCTGCAGTCAGTGTTTCAGCACTCGTGCACACTTTTTCTCTGATCTTTCACTCACCTCAGTCCCTCTCTGCTCTGCTCGCTGCTCCCAGCTGCAGCGTTTGCCTTCAGCGGCTGAGAGCTTTCATCTCGGAGACAGCCGTGTCTGATTACAGGCAAATTGATGTTGATTGATGCGCCCAGTCCTTCGACTTTGCAGTCGTTTTTCCACACAAAGCAAGTGAAGTCAGTCACAGTGGAGGAGAAATTATCAACAAGTCAGAAGAGTTTTGTCTTTTATGTCCTGATTGTTAAAAAACGTCGCCAGTTATGGCTTTAGAATACCTGCGTCTCACCACGATATCCCTGTAATGAAATATGTTCTTAATTGAGCTCACTCCTCTGTTTATCCTCATTTTCCACACAGGGGGAAAATATCACATTCATTATTTTCCCATTTGGTTGTCACAAGACTGCGTGCAGATGAGGTAAACGGCTGTGTAGGTCGCTGCTCTGAAGGTCAGCTCAGATTATTGTGGCTTCTCAGCGGTTTCCTCTTCCAACGTCTGTCTGATTCATTTCACACAGAGAAATCATCAGTTTAGTCACAGCCCCAGATAATTAAGCTTTCATTAAACTTGTGCCTCATTTTGAATTCAGCAGCTATTCTGAGAGCAATTGTGTTATCTTTGTTTGGAAAATGGGAAATTACTTTTATATGGGAGTCATTAGTGCTTTTAATCAACACTGTGGCATTAAGTCAATTATATACCTCAATATGATATTCAGTGGGTTTAATCGTGCTCAGTGTGTTTCTGCGTAAAGAGAGGAATGTTACGGCTGTTGCAGCCAGAATGAGTTTTATTTGGCTTCACGTCCAGCAGCAAACAAATCAACAGTCTCATTACAGCCTCATCTTCTGACAGAGAGCGCACATATTTTATGTCGGCAGCTTCAGCAGTGAACAGTTCACCACACTGCCACCCTGTGTGCACTGGTGGCCTCATTTTAGTTAAAGAAAAAGACATCACTGACTTACCCTGCATTTAATGTACATGTCGTTAGATAGACAATAAAAGTTTGAATAGCTGCATGCTATACATTTACATCACTGTAGTGCACTAGTGAATAAAAAAGATATTGACTTTAAGATATTAATTTGATAGAATAGATTGAATAATATTTGGGAAAGTAGCTGAAGGTCTGAGCTACAGAGATGTTTTCATTGCATGGAAGACTACATTGAGTGGTCTACTCTGAAAAACTGACTTGTGTTCCTTTGTGTTTCCAACCAGGAGTGACGAAGAGACCGTCCAGAAGAACAACGCCTTGAAGCAGGTTCGGGAGCTGCAGGCCCAGCTGGCTGAGCTTCAGGAGGATCTGGAGTCAGAGAAGATGTGTCGAACTAAAGCAGAAAAACTTAAGAGGGACCTGAGTGAGGAGCTTGAGGCTCTGAAGACGGAGCTGGAGGACACGCTGGATACCACCGCTGCCCAGCAGGAGCTCAGGTGCTCGTTTAAAGCTGCTTTATCGATGATGATGATGATGATTATGATGGGAACTCAACTGATTTTACATGTTTGCAGGTGTTGGGGAGTACTACTGCAAAAACTTGTATAAAAAATTCTGTGGCTCCAGAGTGAGCTAAGTCTGATAAATTGACTCGAGTCAATTTAAGTGTCGGTTGGGGCCGAAGACTACAAGTTTGAAAAAGGAACAAAAGTCTGAGGGTGTGTAGTTAGCTTACCAGGCCTCTGTAGCACAACCCTCGTCTCTGCTTGATGCTAGCAGCTCGAGGCTACATTCGCTGCTACTCGCATAGCGCACCTGAATCCCCCCGACTGAACAGTCGTCAGTCGCGTTGCATTGTGAGTAATGTAGGAGCCAGGTTTTGATAAGGAAGTAGAACCGGCTCGGGTTCCGTCCAACAGTGTTATCTAAGGGAAATGCTAAATTGGTGGAGTTCACCTTGTTTCTGGTGGTTTTCATACTCGTGTTGTTCAAGAACTACAGGGTTTGACAAAAGCATAACTTTGGGGGGGGGGAGCATTAACTTATTCTACAAACATAGAAGCATAGAATTTATTTTAGTGGTTCCAATCTCTAAACATATATATCTTTCCCTTCTTTCACATGTCAAAGTTACCACCTAGAATATAACATGCTCATTGCTTAGCGGACGGTTAATCGGGATTTTATTAAGATGATAGAATTAAATTCTGCGTGTTAAGAAGTTTTTTCTTATTGTGCCCACTTCTCTTAACCCCCCCCCGAACTCCAGGTCCAAGCGAGAGCAAGAGGTGGCAGAGCTGAAGAAGGCCATAGATGAGGAGACCAAAAACCACGAAGCTCAGGTCCAGGAAATGAGACAGAGGCAAGCCACAGCGCTGGAAGAACTGTCCGAACAGCTGGAACAGGCCAAGAGGGTGAGTGGGTCGTACCTGGTTGGACTCGAAGGGCTTGTATTTGCTCCATATTGTACCTCAGTCTACATCAGGAAAGGATCCTGGCAACAACTGCCAATTTAGATACTCTGGCTTTGTCAGTTCAATTCCAGTGACTTTTATCCCAGTCTAAATTCCGAGCATTACACGGAAGACTTCTGTAACAAACAAATATAAAAGCATTATGTTTTCGTTCTGTGCAGTTCAAAGCCAACCTGGAGAAGAACAAGCAGAGTCTGGAGAGTGACAACAAAGAGATGGCCTGTGAGGTGAAGAGTCTGCAGCAGACAAAGACGGAGTCGGAACACAAGAGGAAGAAACTGGAGGCCCAGCTGCAGGAGTTTACTTCCAGGGCCAGCGAGGTAGAGAAGGCCAAGGGAGAGCTGTCTGAACGCTCACACAAACTCCAGGTAAATACCTCCATGGACAGTTGGTAAAGAATATGGCCCCCAGATAAGTCGAAAAACCCAAAGAATATTTTTGCATAAACTAGACAACAGCTGTAGTTTTTGATGTAGTGTCAATAGTTTAATGTAAATCTTTGCAGCCTGCTTTGGATTTGTTTATTGTGCTTTCCTCATAACCCCAGTTTGTCTTCCGTTAGACGGAGCTGGACAATGTGTCCATTTTGCTGGAGGAGTCGGAGAAGAAGGGCCTCAAGCTGGCAAAGGAAGTGGACAAACTGAACAGCAAACTGCAAGACTCAGAGGTATGAAAGTGTAAAGTGTCGAAGCAAGTTTAAAGCTTCAGGAAACTTTATGTAGAATCACTCATCACTGTGAAAGTTACAAAAGGTAACCGATGTGTCACCATACGTGTGTCTTAAGACCGAACACCAGGATTAAAAAGGCCATTAGAATAATGTAAACAACATAAATATGTTGTGACATTGAACAAGCAAATATTGTTGTTAGTTCAAGGTGTTTATTAATTTAAGGTTGATGCATGCTAACCCTGGTCGATGAGCTCCACAAAACACCAACAATAGAACCATTACAATCAATTAGTCTTGTATTGTTTCCTGGCTTAAATGCACAATGAATACATTCATCCTTTTTTTTAATTTTATTTCTATGTTACTTTGAATAGTTTGTCACATTTTTACATCAGAACAAGCTCACCAAAAGACATCTTCTGAAATATTCCCCACAGCTGAGTGCTGCACAGAGGTTGAAAAATCACATGTAGCATTTCCTGAAGCTTCAAATGTTTGAAAATGCAGCTCACCTGAACTTTTATGCATCCAGAAATGCGTTCTTGTTTGTGATCACACCTCACTAATTAGCACACAACAGGCATGACAGATGTGTCTCCCTGCTGTTCTTTTGTCTCATCATCTTTTCTGGTTGTGGTCTGGTGTGTAGGAGTTGCGGCAGGAGGAGACGCGTCAGAAGCTGAACCTGAGCGGCCAAATCCGCCAGCTGGAGGTGGAAAAGAACACCTTGCTGGAGCAGCAGGAAGAGGACGAGGAGGCCCGACGCAACCTGGAGAAACAGCTGCAGGCGGTGCACGCTCAGGTACAGTCGCTCATATTTACAAACGTCAGCCTCATAAACACGTACAGTACATAAATATTCATACACGCATGCATCTGAAGGTCTGTCACATATGAGGCAGGCACACCTTTCATTTACCACTGATACTATAGCTGAGTGCCAAGAGAAGACACCACAGAAACCACAGCTGGTTTCTGGCTGTCAACCAGCTGTGAACACCTGTCGACGTGCAGAGCAGCATGCAGACCGCTGTAAAGCAGTGAGGCCTTGCAGCAAAATTTTATATATTTAAAAAAGGTCTGTATCATGTGGTTCAAAAAAACCCAACAGAAGTTAATACACATTTCATTCACTTTTTGCGAAGGATTGGAGTGAGCCAATTTAAACTTTCATATCATGAATGTTGATTAAATCACAAGGTACAATGACAGAAAGATCACGGGAGTATTTTATATATACAGTGTATAAATATATAGTGATGTCAGAAACTGTATACAAAAATACAAGTATATTAGTTCATTGTAAAGTACAAAATCTTACCCCATATGTTCTAAGTTGCTCCAGAAATAGTCGAACGTAGTGAACTGAAATATATCTGTATGTGAGCGCTGGTAGAAGCACAGATCACGCAGCTCATGATATCACACTCGTCCCACCTTTTCAGTTTTGTTCCCGCAGGCTTTGCACACACCTCTGTGATCACAAGAAAGCAAGCTGATGTCTTGTTGAAATGTTGTATTATCTTTATGTATTTACTGATTTATTTATTTTGAAATGGCCTCTCGGCAGCTGTTTGATACAAAGAAGAAGCTAGAGGAGGACGTGGGAGCGATGGAGGGCCTGGAGGAGGTGAAGAGAAAACTCCAGAAGGACGTGGAGCTGACCAGCCAGCGTCTGGAGGAGAAGACCATGGCCATGGACAAGATGGAGAAGACTAAGAACCGACTGCAGCAGGAGCTGGACGACCTGATGGTGGACCTGGACCACCAGAGACAGATCGTCTCGAACCTGGAGAAGAAACAGAAGAAGTTTGACCAGGTACGCCGGACTGTCAGAATGTTTCAGAAATGATGAGTGCTGTCAGACGTTTTGTCAGTGTGTCGAAGACCACTGTTTCTTTGTCTACACTAGCTGCTGGCTGAGGAGAAGACCATCTCGGCTCGTTATGCTGAGGAGCGTGACCGTGCGGAGGCGGAGGCCCGGGAGAAGGAGACCAAGGCTCTGTCTATGGCCAGAGCTCTGGAGGAGGCCTTGGAGGCCAAAGAGGAGCTGGAGAGGTTTAACAAGCAGCTCCGTGCCGAAATGGAGGACCTGATGAGCTCCAAGGATGATGTGGGAAAGAACGTGAGTGACCTTTGACCTCTTACATGTCACTAATGACCAAATGCTAAATGAAATCTTTGGCACTTCACAGCAAATGGACAGTTTTTCCATTAAATGCATTTGGATTTCATTTGCAAAATGAACATTTTTAGTATCAGTACAGTCCGATCAGCCAGGACACTTTGAATGTTCTGTCTGGAAACCTACTGAAGGTTGTCTGAGGACCTTCGATCCGGCTTTGTCCAGTCCGTTTTGCTGACGTTGAGGTCGTGTTTCTCCTCCTGATGCTGCGTACAGGTCCATGAGCTGGAGAAGTCCAAGCGAACGCTTGAGCAACAGGTGGAGGAGATGAGAACTCAGTTGGAGGAGCTGGAGGACGAGCTGCAGGCCACGGAGGACGCCAAACTGCGTCTGGAGGTCAACATGCAGGCCATGAAGGCCCAGTTTGACAGAGACCTGCAGGCCAGAGATGAGCAGGGGGAGGAGAAGAAGAGGGCGCTTGTCAAACAGGTGCGCAGATGATGACCATCATCAGTTGACAACATGTTTTATGCATTTGTATTGAAATACTAAACGGTGTCCTGTGAAGTGTGTTGAACGAGTGCTGAAACGTTTGGCGTGAACCTGACGCGCCGCATGTCGCTTTGCTCCTCCAGGTGCGGGAGATGGAGGCGGAGTTGGAGGATGAGAGGAAGCAGAGAACTCTGGCTGTTGCCGCCAAGAAGAAGCTGGAGATGGACCTGAACGAGCTGGAGGGACAGATCGAAGCTGCTAACAAAGGCAGAGATGAGGCTGTTAAACAGCTCCGAAAACTACAGGTACGCACGCACGCACGCACGCACGCACAGCTTAGAAAGAAAAATATTTTGATGGAGAAAAGTAACTGAAACGTTCTTGCAGGTTGTGCTGATTTTTGTTTTATGTGATCGTTGGATTTATATTCTTGTCTGTTATATTTGTATCCTGTCCGTGTGCTCAGATTTGAGTTATGACTCTGTGCTAATGGTTTTAAAGTACCTTAACTGTCGCTGCTGACTGATTCAAACTACAATAACTAACTTCCTGTTGTTTTTACACTGGCATGCACCTGCACACCTCCATTTGAAAACCTTTGGCCTGAGTGGTCACGTTTCTGGTGACCTGGTCCACATTGTTTCTGTTCCGCAGGCTCAGATGAAAGACTATCAGAGGGAGCTGGAGGAGGCCAGAGCCTCCAGGGATGAGATCTTCACCCAGTCCAAGGAGAACGAGAAGAAACTCAAGAGCCTAGAAGCTGAAATCCTACAGCTACAGGAGGTCCAGACTTTATTGTAAAAATATACTTTGAATTAGAGATCAGCTGACTGTCTCATCTGTGCTGTTAAGTCTTTTATGGAAGACGAGCAAGATGTGATCTCAGACTTCACTTCCATATTTGATGGTCAAGTATCACAGCACAGATCTTCTCCATACTCATCCGTGTGTGTGTGTGTGTTGTGTAGGACCACGCAGCGTCGGAGAGGGCCCGTCGACATGCCGAACAGGAGAGGGATGAGCTGGCTGATGAGATCTCCAACAGCGCTTCTGGAAAGTCAGTGTCACTTTGTACAGATTTATTTTAAAATACTTAGTTTTGTTCTGGGGGTTAGTTTGAGTTAGGAATTCAGTGTCAGCAGTCAGCGAAAATAGTTAGATTGTCGTGATAAGGATCTGATTAAAAGTGTGTGTGTGTGTGTGTGTCAGGTCGTCACTGCTGGAAGAGAAGAGGAGGCTGGAGGCTCGGATCACCCAGCTGGAGGAGGAGCTGGAGGAGGAGCAGGGCAACATGGAGCTGCTCAACGACCGCTTCAGGAAGACCACCATGCAGGTAAACTGAGTGCACGAGACGAAAAGATAATGAACACGGAACATGTTGACGGTGTACCACTGCTGTCAAGTCAGTCGGGACTATGCAAACATCCCCATTCACTGGTTTTCTGCGTTAGCAAATTTCCTTAAACTTAAAATTCTCCAAACATCAACAGCATTAGTTTACACGGCGCACCAACCCGTCCCTCTCATCACCCGTCTGCCTTCTCTCCTCTCCTCCCGTCACTTTTCTTCTACTTCTGCCGCCCCTCGCTCGCCTCATCTCTCTTTCTCAGGTCGACAGCCTGAACGCCGAGTTGGCCGGAGAGCGCAGCGCCGCGCAGAAGAGCGAGAACGCTCGGCAACAGATGGAGCGGCAGAACAAGGTCTTGCATAGTTTGTTAAATACATTAGCATGAATGAATGTGTGTTGGATAAAACAACTCAATATGCTGGTTACCTGTCGGTTCGGTACACTTGTCGAATGTTGGCCATGAAAAACACTTCAGCTGTGTGATGATAAATTCAGTTTATTATCCTGCCTTGACTTTGTGATTCTTATTTACTAACTTATTTATATTGTTAAGGCTCATCGAGTCGTCCGCATCACCTCTTCGGTTGTTCGGTCAATTGTGAATTCAACATGTACGGATTATATTAAACGAAAAGTGTGTGTGTGTGTGTGTGTGTGTGTGTGGGACCTACCTACCTCTTACTTTATGCTCGTGATCCTAATAGTCGCATATTATGAACGCAGGATTTGAAAGCCAAGCTGGCAGAGCTGGAGGGAACCGTCAAGTCAAAATTCAAGGCGTCCATCACTGCCCTGGAGGCCAAGATCCTGCAGCTGGAGGAGCAGCTGGAGCAGGAAGCAAAGTAAGTGACCAAACTCGCGTCACAAGAGGACTTTTTGACTCCGTTTGAGTGGATATCCTCACACAGTTGATGAGACATCAGTGGATGCGTGTAAAGGTTAATTGTCATTCATTTTAACATCAATAAATCATTCATTTTAAGACTTAATGGTTCTATTGAGAGTCCTGGGTGAAAGATTTTGCATCTTTTTTTTTTTTTTTTTTACATAAAGTGGAACAAAACAATGTACGGCTGGTAATGAGCTCTGGTCTTTTCTTCCAGGGAGAGAGCAGCAGCCAACAAAATCGTCCGTCGTACGGAGAAGAAACTGAAGGAGGTGATGATGCAGGTGGAGGATGAGCGTCGTCACGCTGACCAGTACAAGGAGCAGGTATTGACTCATGAGATGCAAAGCGACACGCATTTGAAGACTCCATTTTTGGGGTATTCGGCAGACCGCTCACTGTCTCCGCCTGTCTCCCCGTGTGTCCGTCCTGCTGTCAGATGGAGAAAGCCAACTCCCGCATGAAGCAGCTGAAGCGTCAGCTGGAGGAGGCGGAGGAGGAGGCCACCAGGGCCAACGCCTCCCGCAGGAAGCTGCAGAGGGAGCTGGACGACGCCACCGAGGCCAGCGAGGGTCTCACCCGGGAGGTCAACTCCCTCAAGAACCGCCTCAGGTACGAGGACTCGAACCCGGTGTCAGCCGTGTCCTCGGGTGCCTCGTTTACTGCTGTCAAAAGCAAGGACACCACGAGAATAACAATGAAAGGCCACATTAGAAAACGGGAATGTGAACATTTCTTTGTGACACAACCGTATAGAAGTGTGTATTTAAGGTGTCGTAGTGGCACTGGTGTCCAGTAATACGATCAAATATTCGCCTGATTTAAAGGTTACAAGTTTATACTGTTATAAGGCTCATCTTACCATCTTGTTAAAATAATTGTTTGACATTTCAAGAAATACACTTGCTTGCTTCCTTGCCAAGAGTTAAATGAGAAGTTCGATACCACTCATGTCTGTAGGGTAAATTTAGCTTAGCTTAGCATAAAGACTGGAAACAGGAAAACAACTACCCTGGCTCCTAAGTTAAAATACGTGTGCCAACATCTCTAATGTTCACTCATTAAGAGGCATCTATTAACGCTGCGAACCCCAAAACCCACCAGCGGGTAACACAATAACAAGTTACCGTAACCAGAAACCGTAAAAACTGAAATATACGTCCTTGAATGCATCTCGTTTGACGAATGCATTTTTCAGGAAACGTAACCAAATCGAAGCTTAAAATTGTGATTTTCATCAAAATCACTTCATTCTACATGTCACATTTAAAAATAAACCGTTTTTGCTAACCACTTTTGAGGTCCCCTGCGTCTAGCCACGATTGTGCTGTTTCCATAGGAGGTGTAGGATTAAATATTGCAGTGAAAAACAAGCCCGCAGTGAGTAAAAATGTGACGGGAGCTAAAATCACCCAGATTTGTATTGGTGGTTTAATCTGTACACAAACAAAAATGCAAAGACAAGTTACGTGCTGCAACTGTTTCACTGCATCCCTCCACTGGTCGGCAATGAATAGTTCCAGCACAAAACTCTGCACTTCATATTTCTGTTTGTGTACGGACTCAACAAACAAGATCCAACAAAATCCAATTAGTTCGCTCTCCAGGTGCTGGTGGGCAGATTTTGTTACCTTTGGACAGCCGGGCTAGCTGTTTTCCTCGGTTTCCAGTCTTTATGCTAAGCTAAGCTAATGGTTTCCTTGGCTCACAGACAAAGTGGTATCGATCTTCTCACCTCACAAATCGGCATGAAAGCGAAAGACTTAACGCCTTTTAAGCTCCGAGGTGTCCTGTCACTTTGTCCCGACCAGGCGTGGCGGTCCGGTCAGCAGCTTCTCCTCCAGCCGTTCCGGCCGCCGCAACCTCAATCTGGACGGTGCCTCCGTTGAGCTGTCGGACGACGACGCCGACAGCCGCGCCGGCGACTTCAACGAGACGCAAACCCCCAACGCCGAGTAGACGGCAACCCTCTCTCGCCTCCCTGCTTTTCTCCCTCTCGTCACCCACCTCACCTCCACCTATGATCACCACCACCACCCCCACCTCCCAAAACATCCTCGGCGTCGCCGACGTCTTTATTCGTTTCAAACCACCGACTGGACAGAAGATTGGAGCGATGAGCTGTATTCGGTAAACGCTGGGCGGAGTGCCTGGCAGCATGCCTCTGCCCTGTTTTTTTTGTATCAGTTAACACTGCAGGGAAAATCCACCGCCCTCCCCTGAAGTGAAGCCTCCAGTCCTGGAGAGCCTCAGGGGGCAAATGGACAATTCTGCCTTACTCTGCTCTCCTCCGGCAAGCTGCTAGTCCTGGCTCGTGTCTCGGCCACGTATCATCTCAGCACCATAACTTAACGCTCCCACCCATCAGGCGTGAAGTTACCTGCTCAGCTTATTGAGAAAGTATGCATAGGTTCAAAGTGCTTTTTATACATGTGAAACTCTGTGTGTGTGTGTGTGTGAGAGAGAGATGCAGGTGGAGGCTGCGAGGTGTACTTACATCAATTATGTAACGTGTGTAATAATCCTCTCGACACACTCCCTCCTTCCAGTGCTCAGACTGACTGTCGTTTCAAAATGGAAAAGCCCCAGACCGAGGTCACTGGCCATTGGACGGCAGCACGCTGGCTGCTCGTGTTGCATGAGTCTCCTTCTGATGTACAGACTGTTTGTTTGTCTACACTACAGCACTACAGGAACGACTAACATCTCGGGACATGCAATAGAAAAACAAGGACTCTGAATTTAAAGTGTTTTACTGTGAAGAAGAAGAGAAAAAAAATGTGTCTTTTATTTTCTCTGTTGCTTTATCGCAACATTAAGTGAAGGAATGTGTAGCTGGGATTAAACTAGGAATCTCACAGCTCTCAAGCCGTTTCGTAGTGTTGACCGTCGGGAACACTACTGGGTTTGGCCCGAGCTGCGAATGATGCTGGAAACTGCACAGGAAGATGTTTGAATTTCTAACTGGAAAACCAACAGGGAGCTCTTACTGGAAGCACTACTGTGGCGCTCGGCCCACGTTTTCAATGTGACACTAAATGGTTACAGTTTAGGTAAAACATGTAGTTGGATTAGAAGTGGAGACAAATTGAAAATAGTCGTCTTCCCGCTACATTTCAGTGTTTGTACCCCAGTTTGTTTTATCTTTAGTTCTGAGTCACAGAGTTAAAGTGCAGGTTTTCTGAACAATAATTCCCTTTGGAAACCGTTGTGAAGTTTTTCCAAAAGCCACGAAGACTCTTCTAACCTCTGGATGAAAAAAATAATCAGTCTGTTGCACAATAATAAAGTAAATAATAAATAAATAATAAAGATTTTTAATGTTTTAATCTTTTATCAAGTTCTTAAAACTACTCCAAAAAAAATGAAATTTGAACATGTACAATTCCATGAGAGCCAGTTTTTAATCGGTTTCCCAAGTTACGACTCACTTCATATTGGTGGTCGACATGTAACAAAATTAAGAAAAAAAAACAAGTGTAATTTTACATTTCAAATGTTGCTTTTGTCCATATTCATGTCACATTTCATTGATTATATTTTCATACAATTTGTTTTTCTTGTGACGTACAAAACAAGAATGGAGACATTCGAAATTTGAAAATTTGGTTAGAAATCTGTCGACAAAATGTCGACTGTTAATGCTGTAAACCCGATCTACGGAGTTAAAAAAGTGAGTTTTGACCTCTGTAGCCCGCTCCTTGTTCCTGCGTGATGCTACATTAGCCGCTACTAGCATAACGCACCTAAAGTTGCATTGTGGGTAATGTAGGCACCCGGTTTTGACAAGGAAGAATGTGTGGAATAAAAAGAAAACCTGATCTCTTTGGTTCTGCTGCATCGAGTCTGATTTGTTTTTTTAACTGTCCATCGTGAGTCGTCTCATCCATGCTAATTAAATAGGTAAATTTTCCCCCATCCACTTGGTTAGAAGTGTCTTTAGGAGTTCAAAAATACCGTCAATACCTTGTTAAAGGTTTTTTAAGGGATCACTCGATATTCATTTGCCAGAAACCCTGACAGTGGCTCTGTGACTGAAATGTGATGGTAACATGATGACGATGAACAAACTGGGGCTGGTTTGTGCCATGATTGTGAGTTGAAGCCCAACTCCTCAGACTACCGACAGACCTGAAAAAGCACTTATATTCACAGGTGACAGGTTGTCTGAAAGTAAGGGGTTTTTTTTGTTTTTTCTTTCCTCGCTATTTTAGCCCAGGTTCCTTTAAATAGCATTTTTAGGTGAAGTGAAGCTTTTCTTGAAGTACAGCAGCCGCCTCAACAGTTAAACCCCTACAGTATGAAAAGTACATGCCAGGGTGCCCATTCTCCATCCATCAAGTCTTCTCCTATTTAGTCTCTTCCTTTATTCTGGACGTGCAGATTAGGATGGTTGTCTACATACTCCCTTGTCCTTCCCTCAAATGTCAACAGCATGTTTCTTTAAAAGTGCCTTAGACACTAAATAAGAACATAAGTGGGGAAACGATTTCATTACAGATGTGAAACAGAAAACACTAATGAGATAAAATAGGTACACCACGAAAGATATTCAACACTTAAATGTTTTTGGAGTTTTTTTCTTCTTTCTTTTGTATTTTTGCTGTGCTTCATATCATATCCGCTGTGTACCTGTGTTCGTTATAACGTGTTTGGGTCCAAATCAGTATTCCAGTGTTATTCATTAACCACGAGACGCGGAGCCCTCGTCAGCTGCATTTCCCAAAATCATGTCTGTACTAAGATTCTTTTCCCCCCTTGGTGACCGCTCACAGGCAAAGGCTCAGTACTGAAGTTATTTTGGGAAATGATGCACTGCACGGGATTTCATTTGGTTTGGAAGCTTTATTATCCACAAGTAGTTAACACATTTTTATTTTATTATTATCCAGCTGGCTGTTGACAACCAGGCATTCAACTGCAAATACTCCCATCATATTATTTCTTGTAAACCTGTATTCTAGACGTTTGTTTTTGTAAAAGGAAAATAAAGCATATTCAATGTAGCTGTGAATCTTTTTGGGGTTTTTTGTGTTGGGCCGGACCACAGCTGCAGAACTGGGATCTGGTCTCATGGGTGTTCTACAGTATTTGGTCTAAAAGTAGTCGTAGGCTGCTCGAGGCCATTCCCATACTTTCATAGTTAACTTGTAACATTGTGCAAGACAACTTCATTGTTAATATTTTAAGTAAAATGTTTTGTTCCTTTACTACAATAAACACTGCAGTTAATTTTGAGTCAGTTAATCCCATACACCATCCTGCTACTGTAAATACTCACTAAAACGCCAAACGTATTAATACACTGCTGAAAATAGTCCCCAACAAATGTCTTATTTAGACTAGTAACATTAGATAAAAACTACAGTGCCCAGCCACTTTAATAAATTACTCTTTAAACTGGTCTCAGATTTAAAGGTTGTTTTAAGGTTTACTTCTTCAGTATGAACCAATCGGCCTGGAGCGCGCCAACCGTCTTACCTGGTGGGTGATGATGTCCGGGTGAGCACCGCTCTACGGTGCGACGTTTCCACGACATCAGGCCACGCGGACAAACAATGTCCATCTAACTGAATCTTCATTTCAGCGTTGAAGACCAAACAAACAAAACAGGTTTTTGTAAACAAAGACACTTCAGCCCTTGTCGTCTGATCCGCAGGTGTTTTCAGTTCACCTGGTTCCTCCCCTCATCCAGTCCAGCCAATCAACGAAGAGCTTGCTGGAGTTAATGGAAAAAGTACATGTTGCTCAATTACAATAGCAATGTTCAGCACCTAAAGATGTAGGCAGAAACAAGAAGACAAAGAAAGTCTAAAAGAGTCAGCATGAAAACCACCTGTTTTGTTTAATTTTATAATTGACACACAAAAATAATCTACAAAAGACCAAATTAAGTAACCAGTTAACCACGAAATGTCATTTTTATCCTCCCCAAATGAAAGCACAATTTATAAGATGTCACACACTGCTCCAGTCACATGACTTCACAATGACATCCTGAACAACCACACGTTGACAGCTCATGGGTTTACATATTTTTTTTGGGGGGTGGGAATGTCAGAATAAACACACGAACACACTGACCGGCAGCACCCCATCCAGTATAAGTGAGCTACAGAACATTCTTTGGCGCCGTTCTCGGTGCAGCCGGTCATTCAGACACACGTGGAGGAGGGCGGGGAACTAGTCCGGGGAGGACCGCGAGAGACTCCGGAAGAACGGTTTTGTTAACGGAGGTATTCAGCAGAGGGAAGGTTTCTCTACAGGTGTGTTCACACAGACGGCCAATGGATTTTTTTATTATTATTTTTTTGCCTCCTGTTATCCGCGCGAATTTGACAGTTTGAGTTTCTTCGCCTCAAAAGCAGCGAATGTACGTCACTACGTCACGGGCTGTACGCTGCTGTAAGCTACCTAGCAACGGTTTCCGTGGGAACAGTTTGTGTAATTTCCCCACTAGGTTCCTTTTTATTCTCGTCCCCTGTACCGTGGATGTTTACATCCATTATGAAGCAGATTCATAAAGCACCCGGGTGCTGCGTTCACGCAATGTCAGCAGAATGGGAATTGCTCATATTGCGACTTGGGAGTGTTCACGCATTATTCCACGGCGGTTAGCCACATTATAGCTACACCAGATAAATCGCCTGAATTATCTTATTTTGTAGCGTTTTATTTGTAGCAGTTCACTACCAAGTGAACCGGTGTATAGCTCCGCCTCCTTTTAAACTAGCTGAATTGATTTTTTTAGTGTTTAAAGATGTAACTGCCAGCAGTGGTGCATTTACAGCCATTCTGCTATCGGTTTGACAAATGTGTAGTCCTTTCCACCAAGTGGAAGATATAGTCCGGATCAGAAAGAGATTAAGATATCGAACTGGGAATTGCAAGTAAAAGGCTGGCATGAACGGTTTTGGGACTGCCCATTATTCCAAAACCCCAACAGTCGGAAAAATTGTCCCATTGGACCGAAAGCCCGTTATCCCCCCAAAAATGCCTGTTGCTCAGAAAATACTCTCCCTGCAGCGGTTCGCTCAGCGGCTGCCGGCCCTGTCCGCGCTGCTGGACCAGGAGGACAACGGGCTGTTGGACCAATGGACAGTTTTCGAACTATTGGGGTTTCAGAATATTTGGACGTCGGAACAATGGCATGGCGCCAATGGTTTCCCCACCCTGTTGCTTGCAATAACAGTTTAAACATTAATGCCATGAACGCCACATAAGCGCGACTTTTTCCCACTCGAGCTGAAACGCTTTCAATTTGCGCCGGCCCAGGTGAACTTGTGTCTGAACGCATCTTTCCAAATGACTTTGTATGTAAACGCCCCACTTCTAAAATTCACTTTGCGTTCTGTCTGAACACACACACACACACAGATTAAAAAAAAAAAAAAAGGAGTCTCAAGTGACATAATAACATCTACAAACATTCACATCTCCAGAAATGCACTGACAAGTTGAGTAGAGGTTGAAAGCCAAGCGAAGACTTGCACTTTTGCATTGAGCGTTTTACAGTCCTGCATAGATCTTTTTCATACTTTTTCAATATAAACTAAGGCGTTGTGTTATATTAAGTTGGTTCGAGTCAATAAGCAGAGAACGTAAATAATAATTTAAAAAAAGAAAGAAAACAAAAAAAACAATTCAAGTAGGCTACAATCTTGACGTTTCTCCCCTCTCTCACAGGCGGCTCCCCTCTCCAGACGAGGAGCCCACAACTTTATCAATTCAAGTCTTTTTTCCAGAAAAGGGCCAGTGTGATTAAACAGCACCAAAAACACACTGAGCAAGAGAGGGGCATCAAACCTACACTCGCTCATTATTGTGAAAAAGGGGATACACATCCATACATATCCATTCATACAGAATAATCTGGAAAGAAATTAACAGTATATTGTGTTTTTTTTATGTACATACACACACACACACATTCGAAATAACCTCACCACTCTCTCTCTCTCTCTCTCTCTCTCTCTCTCTCTTACACACACACACTATAACATGTTTTTATCCCTGTGAAAATTACAAATAATTTATCGATATTAATTTAAGCTACTACTTAACAGTCATTTGTGGGAGCAGAGGTGACCAACAAAATTTCTACGGACACGACGATTCCCACATCTGAGACAAAAGACAGAAAAATAAAAATTCATTACTCTAGTCTGTTTTTCTTTTTGTACTGCAAGAACAAGAGTCCTGTTATTCCACATAAGCTTAAATACAAATGATATAACGTAGCGTACTTCTACTCTCATCTGTACCACCACCTCGCTCACACTCATTCCACAGTGATCAAGGTCGGTCATATGTAAACATGTTGACAAAAATAAAAATAAGCTGAACAAAAAAAAAAAAAAATACATTTTCTCGTCATTCACTCCGTCTTGTTCTTATACCCGGTTCGTTAGAAAATACAGTTAAATTAATTAATCATTGCCACTTGTAGCGAGGATAAACTGAATCTCCTTTAGGTCCATTTCAAAAGAGGCAGTGGAGCCCCGCCCCCTCATACCACATCGCTGTGTCAATCGATCAAAGTGAAGATTCCTATTGGTGGATGTGTCATGGAGGCTGTGATGTCACCCCACTGATGTCCACCTCCTGCGCTGTTATTGGTCAGTGGGATTTCCTCTTGTCTCCACCCTGGCTTTGGTTGGCATCTGAGAGGAGACGATAGAGATGTTTAATGACCTGCTGCTCTCTCTCCTGTCAGACAGCCAGCAGCCTGCTACACCAGGCAGACTGTTTGGACTTCACTCTCTTCTTCTTCTTCTTCTTCACTCCTCCGACTCGCTCTCTCTGGATTAAAGATGACCTTCGTTGTGTAACACTGCAATGTATCCAATGCACATTATAGGGCTCCATCTCATCTTTTCTGTTATGTGGAAAAGCTTTCTTCTAGTACAGTCTCTGCTCACACTAAACCGCATCCACCTCCTCCTCACATTAACACACTAGTTTTCACAAGCATTAAGGCCTGTATGGCTGCATATCCTCTTATTTTTATTTGTTTATTTTAGTAAAATCTTTTTTTGGGGGTCTATTTTTGTCTCACTTTCACCTTATGTCAACTTATTTTTGTTTAATCTGCTGTTTATTTTCTTGATTTATCGTTTGGTCCATAAAACATTAGAAAACAGTGCAAAATGCCCCTCACGATTTCCTACAGCACAAAGTGATGTCATATAATGTCTTGTTCAAACAAAAACCAATCATGAAAATAATGGTTAGTTGCAGCCCTAGTCGGACACATTTCATAAGATAAATAAAAGAAACTGAGGAACAAAAGCAGCACGATTTACAGCAGAAACATGAAGCAGCAAACTACAACAAATTAAGCACTAATGCCTGTGGGCCATTATTTGCTAGAACAGGAATTAAATTGGGGATTCATATTTGGACCTGTTTTGGCCTTATTATATAAACAGAAGATGGAAATATTTTGGTTTGTTGCACACAGAAAACGTTCTGTCCGTCAGTTTGTTTCGATGCACATTTGAAATCAGAGGTTCATCACACGGTGAGCGATGCCACAGGCAGCAACACTTGACGTCTCCCGGTTCAGACGGCTCTTTGACCCGAGTGCCATGAATAATCCAGGTGAGACTCGACTGAGCTGCGAGTCTCTGTTTAAAGCTACAAACAACTGAATTCAGCCACAGAGGAAGCTGCATACATTCAAACCACATGTTTCAGAGTTATCAGCTAGAAAATGGCTTTCATTTTTCAGAATTCAGACACACTGCAGCTTCACATGTTAATTAAATGGATGCTCTCAAATCAAATGTTGGTTTTTCTCTAGCAAACTACAGAAAATAAACAATCTTTGACTAACTTCAATAGCTTTACAACATGCTGTGTTACAACTACAGAGGACAAACCGGAGGCATGCCAAATACACACCACATATAGAGACGCAAGCAGAAAGGTACAGAGCCGTGCAGAGCAAACAATACAGCCGCTGAGCAGAGGACGACAGGTCGCCTTGACACAGACGGGTGGAGAGAGAGACAGGGAGGACGAAGTGGAGGAGGAATGCAGATTACCTGAGAAAGCAAGCTGCAAGTGAGGAGGTAGGGCAGCCTGCGACCCTGAATGGAGACTCTTATACAGATCTGAGGAGAGATGGAGGGAAGATGAGAGGGAAAAATGCAACAACAACAACAACAACGGGGCAATATAAAAAACATGAGACCAGCAGCAAAAAGAAAGGAGAGGGTCAAAATGAAGTGGCAACAAGCCATACAAGTACAAAAGGTTGAGATGACAGAGACGGACACAAAAGATGGAGAGAACAAAGGAGGTCAACAAAAAAAAAAGAAAAAGAAAATGGAGACAGGGCGAGAAGGTCACAGCGAGAGATGTGGAGCGCAGCAGACACAGTGGAGGTACTGCTGCTTGTATACTTCAGTATGAGCGCACACACAAATACATACAGAACGCTAGGATTAAAATATAAAGACCGAATACGTAAACAATCTTGTTTTATATGCGCCCTCTTCTAGATTCTTCTAGTATCTAGACTATATATGGCCAATAAAAGGAAATTAAATAACTAGTTTAAATGGTGATAAAAATCCCATGAAAAGAGTGAACCTACCGCCTGATTATTACTCTGTGCCACAGACCTCCAGTGTTGTCCAAACAATATTAAAAACATAAATATTCCGCACTCCTGTATGAGTAAGATTTCCTACAAACTACGGTGCGCAGCTTGTTTTAAGACAAGAAGACTTTTTAAAGATCTTTGCGTCTTCAGAAGAAATCAATGGGAAACATTAAGAAGTACTAAGAGATGGACTAACGCGCTGCTGGTTTTGGTCTTTTTATGAAATTTGTCGACAGTAAAAAATATAGTATATTGTCAATATCCTTTAAAAACAATAAAGCCACGAAAAAAACCCCAAGTTTAAGCAAAGGTTCTGTGAAAGGGCCGAACAAATCACCAACGTTACTCTATTTTTTCTTTTAATGTGACAAAACATGCCTTAAGAAGTTGTGTACCCACTCACCTATTAGGTCGCTCTGTGCTAGTGTGTATCCTGAGTTGGAGCTGGGGGCTGAGCCCATGCCAGCGGCCCCTGGGGCTCCAGGAGGGCTGAAACTGAGCAACGAGGGGAACTGGAATGGAAGCGAGACAGGCACCAGGCCTCCCAACATCCCAAAGCCCAGGGGCAGAGCAGAGGGGCTGCCCAGGAGGGAAGTGCCTGCTGTTGATACCTGCAAAACACAAGAGGCAATGGAAGAAGGGGGCTTTTTGTATTTACTCAGAAATGTAACTCCGTCGTCCGATACAGAGTCAAGCTCAATGTAAAATCTGCTTTTGGCCGAGAAACTAACCTGTGAGAGGTGTGATGTTGTGGAGGACGTGGCCAAAGTTCCTGAAGCCGCCCAACCGTTTCCTGCCTTTGAGCTCTGGTTAGCCCCACCCACCATCCTTTGCCTCTGCCCGTGATTGGCTGAGACTGATGGTGCAGAAGACGAGGGAGTTTTGTCTGGGTGAATGCAGATAGCGGACACCGCTCCCTTGTTGTGGGAGTTGTTGATGCTACTGTTGCTCGTGATGGACTGAGATTTCTGGCCTCCAGCGAAGCTGCAGCTCCCCTGCGTCTGCTTCACCTGCCCCACGCCTGATACGCTGAAGGGGGGTCGAAATGTTTTGGGGGTTTTGGGGGTGTACTGGTGTTGTTGCTGTTGGCTGGGTATCATCTGATGGGAGTGCGGGTGTGAGGGCGAGGACGACGGGGAGGGGGAGGAGGAGGAGGAAGGAGGTGGGGTGGGCGCAGGAGGCCGAGGAGTGAGCTTGATGATGGGAGAGGAGTTGCTGCTGTGGGAGGACTTGGTGAGGGTGGCCTGCATGGGCGTGATGAAGTTGGGCTGGTGGTGGTGTGTGTGGGGTTTACCTTGAGAGGAATGGGAGGTGGGGGTCAGAGTGGAGGCCACGGGGGATGGAGGGCAGAAGGTCTGCAGGCCGGGGTGGGTGGTAGAGATGGAGCGGGACTGTGAGGAGGGGGAGGAAGAAGGTGTGAGGCTGCTGCTAATGATGCTAACGTTGCTGCTGATGCCACTGGCTTTGGCACTGCTCTTAGACAGTCCTTGAGGGGCTCCCATAGTTCCCAGCATCCCCACCGGGCTGACAAAGCCCTTCTGGGGGGGCAGCAGAGGGGAAGCCGTGGGAGGAGGCCGCTGCTTTGGCGGCGATGGGGAGGGGTGTGGATGCATCTTGCCGCTGCCGCCCATCACCGAGCTCGGCCTGTGATTGGCTGATGCCATGGTAACAAGTCTCTGAGTCTGGGTTTGGCCCATTGTGCCAGATCCTTTGATAAGGCTGTAGGGACCGTTTGCAGTCCTGGAGGCCAGCGACAGGCCTGCTGCCTGCACTCGCCCCATGGAGGCGACAACAGGAGAGGAGGAAGAGGAGGTAGAAGAGGAGGTTGGTAGCGTTGTTGTCGTCAAGTTCCCAGCAGACACAGCTGCCAGCTGAGCGGTCTCCGCCTTAGACAGGGAATGCTGCGTTGTGGATGCAACCGAGGCAGACATCTGAGAGGCTGAGGGGTAGTGAGGGGTGACAGGGGGAGGAGAGGAGGTGGGGATTTGCAGGGGTGGCGGCGACAAGGGGCTGTCTGAGGGACCCAGGCCCTTGGATGCATTGCTGAGGAGGGCCAGAGCGTGGGAGATGGAGTCCAGAGAGGGAGCAATCAGATCCTCATCCAGAGAGTCTGACAGACAGATGGGCTCCGAGGGCGAGGAGGAGGACATGAGCTGGCGGTTGGAGGTCAGAGCGGATGTTGAGGTGTGCAGAGACGGAGTGGAGGTCATGGTGAGAGGTGGTTTGTGGATCCAAAGACCCTCCTAAGAACAGAAGACACATGCTCAGCGCCTCAAACATACCGTAAAGCATACCGTTTATTTCTAATTACCCCAATCAGAGAAACATGGAGGTTTTGAGTTTGTCTTGATGATTTCAGTTTTAAGTCAGTTTCAGCATTTACAACAAGAGGCAGGCGTTTCAGTATTATTTTCATGTTCATGTTGGCCACACCCCCGGCTATTATTTAAATATTGGCTTTTATACAAGAGTTACAAAGATTAAAACCAGCCCTCCACGATGGAAATAATAAAATAAAAATGTTATGTCAGTCAATGCTAAATAGAAATTCTGTATATGTAATATATATGATACTATCAGCCAGGACACATAATGAGGCAGTGAGCAAAGACCATAATACTGTTGCTTCGTGTTAGAAAGCTATTTTGCTAGATTATTTCAAACTAAATTATCATTGTGGGTTTAAAAAAAAAAAACTGTACTGTTCAGTTGGATATTTTTAGACATTGTACAGTAAATCATCTAAGCTGTCTCTCACCTTGGCTTTGGCCTTGGGCCCGGGCACCATTCTCCTCTTGACTCTGTGGGGGGAAAATACCAGCAAATATTCAGCCTTTTCTATTTACACTTTACATTTAATCCCAGAAATACCCTGAGTAGTTGGTGTTATTGAGGAAAAATAAGCTGTGCGAGATAAAAAAGCGAATACTTACAGGTTTCCAGTGAGGTGACTGTGAACTGAAAGACTCTCCTTCAACAGAATCCTGAGCAGAGGAAACAGGCAGTGATAAGAAATACACAGCGATAATGCCAGAGGACAAGAATGGCATGGATTACTGCTTAATTTCTCAAGTAATTACTCCGGCTCAATTTATCTGCACAAGTTACCAGAGTTAAAGAATGTCACTGTGATAGATGTCAATTAAGCAAAGATTTTTCGATTACTGCTAATGCATCATTACTGATTTGATATCAAGTAGGGAAAACATGGGACACTGAAAAAGACAAACTTGTCTGTGTTTGTTTACGAGCAGAAGAAACATGAAGAGCCACTAGCGAACTCCCACAAAAGTATTGAAAGCTGGAAGTGTTTTTTTAATTAAAAGTAAAAGTAATATTTGTTTACTATTGCCACAGGAGCAGCTATGTCCATTCTGACACATATATAACATAAATGACCACCACCGCACAGGGTAAGATGTTGGGAGTGTTAAGACTAACTAGAAAACAATTATGTTTATGCAAATATAGCTTTGACTTTGTGCTGCATGGCTTACATGTTTAATGTGTGCTATTACCATTTAACAAACCTTATTAAGATCAATACTAGTTGTTGTTAACATTTTACTTAATGTACGTCTCATTGCTGTGCACGGCTAATGTCTGTAAAATGTGGTTAATAACAGTATTATTCATTTATATGCTGTTGCTCTTCTACTCTGCTGCGTATGGCTGCATGTAGTGAACTATGAATGTGGTCATCATACTCATTTTGGCGTCTAACCGTCTTATGTTGGTAGTTCTTAACCTGCCGCTTCACTGGTTTTAGAATATCTTGACAAAGAACTGAAGTTGAAAATTAGCAAGCGGACACATTTACAGAAATGTTGATTAATGTGAATGGAAATGGAGCTCAACAAACCCAAACTAATGTTTGTCAGTGTTGTATCACAGCAAGGTTTTCTTCTTATAAACACCCTGTTACTTGTTTAAATGGCTAACATTGGTGGTTTTGAAACGTGTCTTTAAAAGCGCACACACACACACACACACACTTCTGAAAAGACGCACACAGACCTGGCCTGCATCCAGCCCTTGGGCCATAGTGGTTTGACCTCATTCTCTAAGAAGGCCTTGAGGTAGTCCTCCACAGACAGAGAGCACTGGTTCTCCATCTCATAGCAGCTCAGCTTCACTCGCACCAGACTGCACAGCAGGTTCCTGCACAAACACAATGTGTTCAATTCAACACAAATCATTCAGGTGTTGAGTACATAATGACTGAGGAGACTGTTAGTCTTTATGGGTAGTTATGACGAATAATGACTGTGTACAAAAACCTTTCTTAAAAATGTAGAAGCTGTTGTGAAAATGAATGATGATTGAAAAGCAGCTGCAAGTCAGTCAAGGAGTTTGTCATTTAATTAGAACACTTCTTCACTCAGGGTTTTCACGTTCATGCAGGCATCCAATTCAGTCATTTTAAAGTGGAATTGCTATTAATCTGGGGGGGGGGGGGGGGGGGGGGGGGGGGGGGGGGG
>JAVQJL010077884.1:0-12699 GCA_036024295.1 Nannoperca obscura
TTCATATTCTCTTCATGTTCGTGTTGTTTTTAGATTAGAGTTTTTATCCAATCAGAATTCAGCTAGCTTGTGTTGCCAGGCCGTATGAAATCTGCCTGAAGCCTTCAGAATCAACAATGCGGGCGTCTGCGCAATGTAAGTGAACGGCTACATACAGTTGATAGACAGTTGCGATAGCCAATCAGATCACGAGTTGTTGTCAGTAGGCCTTCTAAAAGGCCTCACGTTGAACGTTGTACGCATCCTGTGATTGGTCGAATCACACGCTGGCGCAGCTGTGTGGTTGTACTCAGTGTTTTATTGTGCCACTGGCTGTCGCCAAGATGTGGCTGTCTTGTTGGTGTCTTTCTGATATTAAACTGATTTTGCAATTTAGTGTACAATCTTGTTAAAGCTTGCCTGTATTCTATGTGAACTTATTAAAACTTTTTGGATAGATAATTTGAAATACTTTTATTTTTTAGTTTTGACAGTACCACATAGAGATATGTTTTAATGGCTGATGCAAGTTTATTGATTTTTAAATGCGCTAGAAAATAGCCCGTTTTGTACACAACTGAGGTGATGTAATGCCCAGTAGTGCGTAAGTGTGTTTCTGTATACTATTTCTCCAGCTGTGGTCACGTGGTGACATATTGATGGTATTATGAGAGGTATTTATGGAAGTTGGACTAAGTAGGACATCACTGAAGGCCTAGGTGTGAAATGCACGGCCCGCCACTGCTTTCTAGTATACCCGATACTTATCTCTAACGGACTTTTATAAAGAATCACAGCCATTCTCAGTTTCTGTAGAACATAGCTGTGGTCCCAACTACTGAACTTCTTTTTGTGTCTAGCATTTAAGAAGAAGTTTGCGTTGACCATCTCAATCAAGTGGCAGTCGACAATGAAGCCGAGCCCAGATGAGCCTCTACCTCCACAGAAACCTTCTAAGAGCCTTGTGCCATCACCCCTGAAGCCACCGCACCACATCCTGAATTCTCCACGGCCCTCTGTTCTGCCTCCTCGCCTGACCCGGCCTCCATCCATCCCTCCAGGTTTCTGCAGAGCAGTGGGAGGACCCACTGCCCCCCAGCACCCTCCCCCACTAACCTCCTCCACCACCTCTTCTTCCTCCCAGGGGTCTCTAGTGTCTACAGCGTCCTCAACATCCCCCATGATGCTCCTGCAAAAGATGTGTGAGGCGACTGGGGTTGGCAAGCCGCTCTATGATATGCAATTCAGCTGCACTCTGCCTGATGGATTCATCCTCTTTAACTATAAAGTGGTTATCCCTGGGATAACTACAGCCTTCAAAGGGCTGGTCATGATCTTGCCGAGACCGACTGTGAAAGCCACAGTGGAGGAAGCTCACCAGGCTGCAGCCCAGCAGGTCGTTCACCAGCTCAGATAAGCAAGGCTCAGTCCACCTACTTCTACAGCACTGTTTCAGGCTCTGTTTGTTTTGTCAGTAATATATAAAAAAAAAAATGTTTGATCTTATATGTAGTTTGTTGATTTATGCATGCTTTTATTAGAGTAGCTGCAGACTTGTTTGTCTAATTTGAACTATTGGTTTGTTTAATGCATGCTTTTTATTGTGTGTTATTGTTGGGTTGGTTCCTCATTTTAATTAAATGAGATTTGAAGAAAATGTGATTGTGTTGTAACTTTATATAAATGTATGGAATGAAGGATAAATGAAAACTCTTTAGAAAGATGACTTTCAATTTTAATTAATTACTTTTTACAAAATGTGGGGATTACCAAGAGAAAGTTGGAGATGGTGCATATCCACTTCTTTTCACAGGACCCCGTTCTTTAAATGTGGCTTAATTTATCCAGGCTAACATGCTGTTGTCAGGCTAAAGTAGTCCTGTTGATTCTAATTTGGTTCTTTGAAAGCAGACTGAGGATTGATTTGTTAATTTTGGATTAAGTTATCTTGATTAACTGTAAAGCAAGGCAGCTTTATTTACCACATTTCAAACAGAGGCAATTCAATGTGCTTTACATAGGCAAAGCAAAACATTAGACATAATAAAATTGTAAAATAAAATACAATTGTAAAATGTAATCTTTCAATAAAAATACAAAAATAAAATGACAAAAAATACAGTTCCAGTGCAGTAAAACGGTGTAAGTTGCCAATACAACAAAGGAAATAAAAGTGCAATAAAATAAAATGGAATTTTCATAAATTAAATAAAAGACAAAGTTGTTTTGAAAGTGGCTAAAGTCGGGGCATATTTGAGATCTAGAGGAAGGTGGTTCCATCTGTGTGCACCATTATAGCTAAAGGCAGATTCACCCTGTTATTGAGTTTATTGATTTATAAACTAGCAGAAGCACTTTAAAATCTATTAAATGAGAAAGTGTAATGATTAAGAACAGCAGTAATGTGCTCAGTTCTCTTGGTTCTAAGCATTGACTGTGTGTCTAAAGGACCATAGTCACTTGGTGAAAGAGCTAAGTAAATCTTAGTGTCTGCATAGCTGTGATAAGCATTATTGTCATGTATGATTTGACCAAGAGGGAGCATGTACAGGTTGAATAGTAGTGGGCCAAGAATCAAACCCTGAGGGACTCCACGTCATGGTGATCTGCTCAGATGGCAACAGTGGCAACAACATAGAATCAGGTATGATCTGAACCAACTGAGGACTGTGCCAGGTAAGCCCACCCACTTTTCCAGTCTGTCAAGAAGTATTTCATGGTCCACCGTGTCAAAGGCTGTACCCAAGTCAAGTAGCACTAAGATTGATGTTTTACCTGAGTCAGTATTCAGACGAATATCATTTACCACCTTTTATCAGTGCGATTTTAGTGCTGTGATGTTGCCTGAAGCCAGATTGAAAAATGTCCAAAAGGCATTTTACATAAAAAAAATTAAGTTGAATAAAAAACAGCTCTGTCACTTGGTGGCTAACTGTAAAGTTACCTACTTCACTAACCTTTTTTAGTTTTAGTTGACTCATGTATCAACTGATACATGATTGTAAACAATATCCAGGTAAGATGGTGGACGGTTATGCCATGAATTATGGCATGTCACATCTACTATTTTATATCTATGCATCTACTATAGGCTTAAGGACTTGTTGCTGTGACAATTTCAGATGCATTGTAAACCAGAATGCTCTTAATGTGAATGCAGGGACCCAATTTATGAATTATTTCTTAGCTTCAGATGCTTTTGCCAATAGGGGGGGGTAAATAGTGATGTGCATTATAATAAATAGGCTATATTATTAAAGTAAAATAGACTACATGCATTTTACTTGGCATGTGGTGTTCTGTGTGCAACACGTTAGTGTCTATAGTCTGCAGGCTCCCCTGTACTGAAGTCAGCTGTTTCATTTTAAGATGGAAGGTGTGGTGGCTGAGAGGTACAGCAGTGTGCTTATCAACCAGTCTCCCCCGATCACTTGTAAGTCGCTTTGAATAAAAGCATCTGCTAAATGCCTAAATGTAATGTAACGTAAGACAATCATTCCTATCACAGTTTAACAGGCCTGCTGCCCATTACAACTAGGTAATTTAAGATATGACCTATACATTCGTGTCGATTTATTAAGTATAACTGTATCAAAGGCTATTCAAACAGCCCTACAATACCATAATTGTACCCTCAGGAAGCTTATCATTTTTTGCTGAGGCAGGAAGCATGTGATGACTATTGCCACAGCCACACAATTGCAGGTTTATCAAAGTGTGTTTTTGCCAAGGCCGAAACAGGGTACCTGGGTTTTGTAATAGGAAATGGGGTGATAAAGTCACAAGTGAATAAGATCTGTTCCATGGAGTCCTACCCACTACCAGATACATGGAAGCAATTCAGGTCTTTTTGGGCACGGCAGTATTTTATTGTGGGTTTATCCCTCATTTCTCTGCCAGAGCAGCCGATCATCGATAAGCTGTTCCCCATGAAGGTCCGGTATTAAACGGTGGAGAAGGAGGTACAGTTAATCTGAACACACCAGTTTACCTGTCAAAAATAGGACATATACACGAACAGCACTATCAGAAACAAGTGTCGAGCCAAGTCTGTGCATCTGAGAGAGAGAATGACCGTCTCCAGCGCTTCCCTTTTGTGTCCGAGGGAATGAGGCCGCAGGTGGATCGTCAGCACGCGATAAGCCGGTTGAACCAATGAGTGGCCTGCACAGGTGGAACTCAATCAGCCACTTAGCACCAGGAGAGAAACTAGAGGGAGAGAGAGGGGGGAGGAGGAAGAGCAGAGAGAGCACCCCACATCTTCTGCTTGGCACGTAACAACTCAGTATATACGTTTACCTCAGGTCTCATTCAGGTCTATTTGTTGAGTTAACTTCTTGTTTTGTTAGCTGTATTTTCAGTAGTTATGTTTTGTTGACCTCTTTAAGGGCCCTGTAACTCTTAGTTCACGTCTCTCTATTTTTTTGGTATTTTGTTGAAAATAAACCAAATCTTTTTTACCTTAAACTGTGTTACCTTGTGCTCTACTGCTTGGTCCACAGCAGAGCACTTGATGGTGCTGCTGAAAGTTTTTAAATCGTCTTCGATCTAAACCCAGTCGAAGTGGAAAGTAACCAAGTAGATTCATTCAAAAACCTTACTTTATTTTATGTTTCTTTCTACTTCATATATTTGAAAGTAAATATAACTAACAGTATATAAAGCAGCAAAATGTAGCTAACAATATATGAAGCAGATAAAAGTTGCTAACTATGAAGCAGTTAAAATTAGCTGAAGCAGATAAAAGTAGCTAACTGTGTATAAGAGGTTAAAAGTAGTTAACTGTATATAAAAGCAGTTTAAAGTAGCTAACTATATAAAAAGTAGTTAAAAGTAGCTATGTAAAGCAGTGAAAAGTTTAGAATTGTATTTAAAGTAGCCATCTATTACGGAAGAGGATTAGTCAAGAACTCTATAGCAGGATTATAAAGGAAAAAAATTTCACACGTGTCCCTAATCCTCTTCCGTACGTCTATAGAGCTAACTGTATACAAAGCACAGTAAGAACAACCTCTATGCAGCAGTCAGTGCATGGCCCTTTCTGTAGCGGTATTAGTCTTACACAGCAGCACCAAATACATGGGCACATGTGTACAAATTGAAGTAGTGCTATGACACCCAACTTCAGCTTTCAGAAATAATTTATATCAAATAACAGAATTTAACATTAAATCCATCTCGGGGCACCACCCTTGAAAAAAAAAAAAAAAAGATCAATTCAGTCTCAGTGTAAAGGTTGCTATAGAGTTCTTGACTAAATACTTAAACACAAACCATATAGTTATCCAGTTCTTTATAAATGAAAGGTTTATTAAACTACCAACTAAACACACCACTATAACTACTAGACATACAAATGAATGAATAAATGCAACCATGAATTAATCCAATTAATACAGAGATGAACAATAAATAAAGATTCATGAATGAAATCATAAATGCAATGCATGAATGAATGCTTGAAGAGGACAATTATACAGTCAGGTCCATAAGTATTGGGACATCGACACAAGATGTGCTTAAACTGCAGACTTTTAGCTTTAATTTGAGGGTATTTACAGTTTCTATATGTGCCTCACACTTTTTAAAGGGACCAAAAGTAATGGGACATACTAACAAATCATAAATCAAACTTTCACTTTTTAATACTTGGTTGCAAATCCTTTGCAGTCAATTACAGCCTGAAGTCTGGAACATATAGATATCACCAGACGCTGGGTTTCATCCCATGAGCCAAAAAGATGAGAATTGTGTAGATGTCCCAATACTTATGGACCTGACTGTATGTTTAGCTTTTGATTGGATTGCTGCACATCATTTAGAGACACATTTTCTGTTGGCACAAGACTCATCATCTAAGCAGTGACTGTGGATTGAATAGTTATACAATACACAAAGACAGAAATATGTATATGCATTATTTTCATCAGATTTATAAAACCACGCCTGAGTTTTATAAATCTCAGTCATTGTGCAACTAGACGCACATGCACAAGCCTCATTTCCGCTCCTACAGTTCCCCATAAATGGATGAAGAAATGCACTTAATCATCTATGCGTTGCATCAGCAAGGTTTCGTCCAACAGCACCAGAACAGAAGTTATTATGCACGGCTATGGCTACTCATACCACTAATTCACCTGTTCTACCTGTAAACCATCATCAGTTTTTCAATAACTATATTATTGTACCAAAAATAAAAGATAATCAATGATTCATTTGTAGAGCTCATATTGAAACAGTGTTTAATCATAAGTTTATGTCTCTCACCTTATGTTTCATTCCCACTGTATTGTTTCACCTGCAGATATCTGTGAATACCACGTGTATGCCTGAGAAACGCCCACTCTGACATAACAGTTTATGTGTGTGGAAAGGTGTATGCTTAGTTTATACATCTGGCCCCAGGTGTCTTTATATTCTGGAAAGTCCCCTTTCCCTTCACCATACCCCACTGGTGAAGCTGCTTGATTGAATTTGAAACCTGAAATCAATTTTCCATGAAGAAACAACCTGATGCTCAGCAAGACACTCAACAAGAGGAATAAATGTGTCTTCCTACTTCACAGTGCAGAGAGGCTGTTATTATTGTTATTATTGTTATTATTATTATTAATCTAAAAACCTTGTTAATACTTTCTTGAACTCTCATTTTAGAAAGCATGAGCACCAACTACATGGCTATGTATCTCTCTCCTGAGAGCACATGTACACACATTGTTTTACACTCCTTCTTTGATTTCACAGCTGGCTTCTGGACCCTTTCCCTTTCTTGTCTGTAGCCTCAGGTGTATCATGACTGGATTTAGCTCCCTGACTACATTGGCTGAATCAACCTGTTTGGCAGCTTTAGGGCACAAATTTGCTGTTGCATCTGTGCAATCCCAGAAACTAACGAGTACCATATATACTTGAGTACTAACTGCCCCAGGTTTTCTGTATGTCAGTAATAATGGTGTATGGACTAGATTTTGACACAGAGCCCCTCTACAAGATGGGTTTTGTCCATAGGGTTCATGTAAAAACCAAATATGACCTAAGAGTGTTTTTCACACACAATTTGCACATATAAATTAAACATAACCTTTGCTTTTAGTAATAAAATAGCTCATTTTTAGCATAACCAAACTTGAGCATAAGTTGGACATAGATCAACCTTGGTTTCTGTGGTAAACATTATTATTTGCACATATGTTGCTCTTAAAGTCAGAGTTTAACTTTGTTTATTTTGTAACAATAGTTATTTTGTTTATGAATGGTACATAATATGAAGATTAACCTATATTTTAGTAATAAAACAGTGTTTTGTTAGTAAGTTGCCACAGTTCTTTCTGGATAGTTGCCCTATTTATTTCATGTATGTCAAGTATTTTTTTTTTATGTGTCACATTGATATACTTCTTTCCCATTCAGTGTAGCAGCTCTCAAAGTAAGAAAGACATATTTTCCATCTATGGATAAACCTGTAAACCAACTCACCGAAAAGAGACAGTACACCGCAGGCAATCCACACTATGAGGGACATTCCCACACTGCCCGAGTGCTTCAGGATGCCCTTTGGAGAGATGAAGATCCCAGCTCCAATGATGGTGCCGATGATGATGGAGACCCCTCGGAGCAGGGTCACCTTCTTCCCTAGTCCCACCTTTCTGCCATCCTCGTCCTGCAGCTTCTCACTGGGATAAGACTGAGTCCCATTTGGTGAAACTTTGTGTCCATTTGCTGCAACTCTTCCATCTTTTTGAGTAGATGCAGACCTTTTGGTCATTTTTTAAACCCTGCCTAACACTTACACTCTCTAACACACACAGTCCTCTCTTTTTTTGGAATGTGTATTTCACCTGTCCCTCTGGTCGAGCCTGAAATTCAAGGGAGGAAAGACCTCCTCACACACACTCTCTCTTTCTCTCACTCACTCTCTCTCTTCTTGTCATTCAAGCCCTGCTCACTAATCTCTCGTTGTACAGCCCCGTAGGCCTGCTCTTCACCTCTCTAACGTCAAACTTTTTTTCTCTTGTTTCTCTGTTACTCCCGTCTGTATTGCTGTCTCATCATGTGTTTGGTGTTCTGTAGTCCCTCCCTCTCTTTCTGTCAAGCCTTTCATTTATGCCTGAAGTCCTGCTAAGACTCTAAAACCAGCAGTGGCTCACTAGGCTGAGGTGTGGTGCTCCTTTGGTGCAATGTAATCATGACACAGCAAAGAAGTTGATACATGTTACCTTCTTCCGGGTCTCTGCTCCCTCTACAGTTTCCCTTTTTTCTCTTTTGCAGTTTCATTTCAAAACCAGGCTCTGATTGCAACCCACTTTTAATCTTAGCTCAGGAACTTTGACATAATAACAAAAGCTTTATTACTATTACAAGCTGGGATAGGACAGCAGCCACTTTAACAATGTTTTCCACAGGCTACTCTGTGGTGGGGTGTGGAGCAATAAGGAACAAACAAGAAACCTTTTCACAGTTGGTTTACTTAGAACAGATCCAACCCAGCCACACACAGACTTACTCAAACTTCTTATTACGTGATAATGTTCACATTTTGTCCACCTGTTTTATGTGCATTTTCAATTTGTTTTTGTCGATCAAGAATATCAATAAAAGCAACATGTGACGAAATGCAATTGAAAAAGACTTAGTGAACAAATGATGATGTATATGTAACTTAAACATTCACTGAAGCTTCCACTTGATAGATTAAAAATATGAGCAGATTAGAAGACTTTCCTCAGATAAATACATGAAACAAACACAAAGTTCATGTTTCCATCATGTTTTCAACATGGTTTTCCATCGTTTGAGCTTTGACTGGAGCTCTTTTAGTGACATCATCTTATTATGTCCTCTCCTTCTCCTTCTGGTTTAATGGCACAGACTGGAGAAAGCCTACAGATTTTCATTAAAAAAATTGTGTTTATTTGAAAAAGTGTAGAAGGCTTATGCAGCTTTGTTTTGTGCAAGTCCTTGTTTCTCTGAGTTTTGACAACGGAGCTATGCAAATAGAGCCACAATGGACATAGGAAATACAGATGGTTCAAATATACTGGAATTGTCCTTTAACACAGCTTTAATTACCATTAGAACCTTAGCTGGCCTGGACCACCACCCTTTCAGCTGCTGGCAACTACCCTGGAAATAATTTCCCAGGAGATAACATTTTTGGAGTATTGTTAGTATTGGAGTATATTTTTAAGTATTTTTTGGAACTAGAAAACTATTCTTCAATTTCTCAGGGTTTCCAGGAGCCATGGGAACCTCAATTATGTCCCTTTTGTTATAGTTATGAAATTGGAAGTCAGGTCACACTGCATGCTGCTGAGGGGCAAGTACATACAAGATCCTGCACATTCCTCTCCTCCCACCAGACAGCACTGGAAGAGGTGTAACATAAATGCCAACAGTCTGCTGCTCAGGTGAAAACAGGCCATATAGTTTGCCAAACCAAGTTTGAGATAAAGACACTGGAGGGAATTCAAGGCCGAAGTCATACATCTCTGTAAAAAGACACACTGGAGATTCCAGGACACCCCCACAGTGATAAATACTGAACTCATTACACATCAGTACTCAGCAATTTCCAGGAAAATAGTGCAACATTGGGGAGTGGTGCAGTGATGTTACATGGAGCAAAATGCTGCCGTGTAATTATTTGTCATACATTTTGTGAGTGGTTGTCTTGTACAAAAAGGTTCAATGATAACAGTGATGAATGTTTCTGCAAACAGTTTCCCCCTGTGCACTGTACATTCAGACTATATTTTGAAGTTTTCTTTGATAAACTGTATCTCTCTTATCACTGACATTTAAGCCACAAAAACAGAATCCACTGGGCTTTCTTATCTCCCAGTGCATGTTTGGGGACTGTGGTAGTACAAATGACTGGAATCAGACTCTAGCATTCACTAAAATGTATTCCACTAAACACACGGTAGTGCGCAGTTTTGACAAGCCAGATTGACCAGCTATCATTTAATACCACCTTCAAAATCCTTCATAGTAGTCATTCAGACATTGAATGAGTTGCATACATACAGCAGCCTGCACCAACATCACTAACCTGGGTAATGATGATATTCACAGCTGCTTTCTGCATCCATTTATAATATCAAGACCTGAATATCTACCTAACATTGTCCTGTCATCAAGGTTATTTTTCTTAACTTGGGAAAGCTCTTTTAGAGCCACAGAACACATAATACAGCAGACTTAGAACTCGTTGTGAATTCACAAGTGAAATAATTGTGGATTATGTGGTGCTGTAATGGCGACACATGGAGTGGCATCTATAAGCGAGCATCATCTGGGTTTGCATTTATTTGTGAGCAGCCAAAATAGACACAGGGTGGCTTATGTGTGTACATAATCAGGACATGGAAGACCGCTAATGTGAAGGATGTCAGCTGTACACCTGATAAAGAGCTGCTAGCCATGACATTTATTTCTAGGTATCTCCCCTGAGAGTTTGGTCAACTTGCTCGAGTGCTTGTTTACATCCCACAAACTTGCAACATCATACACGTGTCAGAGGCTATAGCTACGTGTGTTCATCGTATCAAATGCACATCTCCAGACTCCTCTGTCTTCACCCTTGGGGATTTCAATGTCTGTAGGCTTAATAAAACACTCCAGACTTATCAGCTGTATAGCAGCTGCATGCGTCACCAGGGCACCTTTGTTATTGGATTGTTAAGAATGCATACAAAGCCCACAAGAAACACCCATTAGTACTGCACACCACAACACTATCCGTCTCACCCCTGCCTACTGCACAATGTTACAGAGAGAGGCTGTGGTTAAGAAACTGGTGAATGTAAGGGCCAATAATGCATGAGACATTAAAGGCCTCTTTTGACTATACAAATTGTGAGGTGCTAACTCAGCATGGCAGTTTAGAGGAAGTCACTGATGTTGTCACTCACTACATCCCCTTTTGCAAGGAAATGATAGTCCCCAGAAGATCTTTCAAGGTATTTTGTAACAACAAACCCCGGATCAAAAAAGCCCTCCATGAGAAGGTGGAGGAACTCTTTCAGGAATTCAAAGTAAAGGATGCCTGCTGAGGCGTTAATACACTGGCTGGCCTCCCCAATAATCCAACCATAGCCAGTTCTGGGGCAAAGGATTATGTCAGCATGGCAAAGAACTTGAACATCTATTGCAGGTTTTACCAGCACAACTTCCAATGGAGAGGGAGGAGCTAATATCTGACCTGGCTACAAAGTCACTCACCACTGTGCAAACTTGGAACTGCGGCCTGGAGATGTAGAACACACCCCAAACACAATAAATCCAAACAAAGCATCTGGGACTGACCAGATCTGTGACTACCGGCTGAAGGCCAGCTGCAGTCAACGATCTGCTCTTCTCTGTGAGCTCTTCGACTACTTCCTGGGCCTGTAGCCTTAACATCTCTAATAATGAAATGCTTTGAGAGGCTTGTTCTTTCCCACTAAAAGAAGGAAGTAGGCATGGACACTGACTCTCTCCAGTCTGCATATCAACAACAAAGGGGAGTTGCTTCTGAATTGCTGTTTTGATGCTGCTGCATGGTGCTTAGATCCACCTCAAGGAGCCCAAGGACAATGTTAGAATGGTCTTTGTGGACTTCTCAAGTGCCTTCAACACAGTGCCACCCCACCTGATGGGACAAACCCTGCTCCAAATGGATTCCAATTCACATCTGATCCTCTGGGTTCTTTCATTTCTGACAAGGAGACACCAAGAAACAATGGCCAGTTCAGCTCTAGTTGAAACATGGCCATCAAAATAACTACAATGAGCAGCGAAATCATTGGACTGGACCAAGAACCACTAAGTAGCATCTACAACAAAATGAGAGGACTACAAATCACTTCACATACCACTCACACACTGCACAACCAATACAGCCATGTACCCTCTGGCCGCAAAGACAGGTCACTCCCATTCAAGACCAAGTGGCCTACTTCCATCAGTTTCATAACTGCCTGCGCTAGCTTGACACTATTTATTATGTATTTCTGGCCATTTTTAAGCGCACCCAACCCCACTGGTGGACATCTTAAAAGGTTTGTAGCTGCACTTGTTTGTTGTCTACTCTTTGTTTGTCCTCTGTTAGTTATGTTTTCCTTATGCACTGATGTTATTACACAAATAAAGTTCCTAACGAATAAATAGTATATTACATAAGAACAGATTTTGACGCATTAACTGAACTTCATGTGTAAAATTGATATAACGCCCCTTTATATGCAAATGAACTATAGCTGTTAGATAAATGTAATAGAGTAAACAATAAAATGTTTTCCTCTGAAATGTACTGTAATGGAAATAAACTGTGGTAGAATTTAGAAACACTATTACACATTGAAAATCAGTAAACATGACATTGAAATGTTATCACCTTATACAATTGATTAACTGACATGTAAGTGTAACACATATGAAACATAGGGCTACTAAAACCCTATATGTTGTTTAGATGTGTAGTTAGGCACTTTTCCCTGATGGGGGCACTGTACCCTGTGTGTGCCTGAAGTAACTTGAGGAGTTACATGTGGTCTTTACGACTCTTCTTTTCTTCTCAAAAAAGAAAGACAGAAAAAAAATTACGTGTTGCAAACGTATATGGAGATCATTTTGTTTCTTTATCAAACAGTAAAAACAAGTGGTTTGAGAGAGAAACTTTCAACACTTTTGCTTTCAAACTCTAAACTTTTGCTTTCAAACTCTAAACTTTTGCTT
>JAVQJL010077885.1:0-12477 GCA_036024295.1 Nannoperca obscura
GGAGAGGATGACAGAGTGATGGTGAAAGTCAGTGACAGAGAAAGCACAGTTCTCAAAACTCTACTCCCTAACACAGAGAGAATGATCGCTGCCAAACATTATGCTTTACCATGAAATTACTGGCTCTAGCTTTTGGACCGTTCAGCCAATAAACAACGTTTAAGGTCAGACTTTGTGTATCTGGTCAATTATTCTCAATTACCTGAAGGGCCGAGAAGCTTTGACAGATCTGGGAATCAGGTAAACACAACAAAATAGCATCAAGAGCGTGAATCAACACTCATACACACGCTCAACCCACGTGATCTGAGGCCCTGTGATCTGGGATGACAGAGCTTTGACAGATCTGGGATCAGGTGTAGGGCAGAGAAGAACTCCCTTCTGATCTAACATGGCATATTTGACAGGCCTGGGATCAGGGAGAGTGCAGAGCACAGCTGGAGCGGCCTTAACAATGACAGCTCTCTGACAGGTATACTTTAGGTGAAGCTGTTTGATGTACGCCGGTCCCCTGTTCTTCCTAGTGCTGTTTTCCCCATTATCTCTGCCATCCCCATCCACCGTTCCTACCACTCCATCCCCGTCCCATTTCCCTCGATTTATTTGCTCTTATCTTTCTATCACTCTCCCCTTCTCCAGCTTCTCTTTCTGCTTTTTCTCACTCCTCTTAGCATCCATATTTTCAGCCTCTCGATTCCACACATCTGCGCCAATGACTGTAATTGCAACCCAGTACCTCCTGTCCATTTGCTTGCAAGCCTTTACATTTAACCTCACTCCACCTCATTTCTCTCATCATTTCAAAATGTTATCACTGGCTTCTTCCCATTTGTCTCTTTCCCCAAATTCCCTTTCAGCACAATTAAGAGTTGGGTTCACCACTTCGCTCCCCTTTTCAACCTCTTTATACAGTCATCTCTTCCTTGTTTCCCACTACGGGAGTCATATTTTATTCCACCCCTGAAGCAATTTATTACTCATTGCTCATTTCAAACATAATATTTTCACCTCATTTATTATTTCTTGGGAGCAGTAATTCAGTACAATAGTCATTCATTTTATGTCAAATAATCATAAATTGGCATAAACAGCTTCTGACTTTTAGTTACCTCTCCTGTAAATAATCAGGGGGAGCAAAGAGGGTTTAAATGTTTTGCTCGATAAAATCACAGCGGAGGCCATTCAGACAAAGTAAAGTCACTCTAATCTAAATTAGAGTCAGAGGATTATGAGTAATTAAGATGAACATGGGTTGGCAGCGGTATTTCTGATAGGCCCATCATTATTTACTGACTTTCTCAAAGGGAGTGAAGAGACACATTTTCACCCAAATTTTAAGTCTTCTTGCAGTTAAAACTTGTGTTTTCCACTGTTCAGCTTTTGTGTTGACAACAGCTCAGAAATGGCTTCTGGTCATACAAAGTGAAGAGAAAAATGGAGAGAAAATAGAAATGAGCCGTGGGTCATGCACTAAAGTAATTAGAAAGTAAAAGTGTTTTCTCTGCAAATGTTATTTTTAAAATTCAATTTTCACCCAGGTTTTGTAATCATTAAGTATAGCTGCAAAGTAAAAATTCATTCCTCTTTTTAAAACAGAAAATAATGAGCCCTAGATTTGGGTGTTGGATTGTTCAACTTTAATGTAATTTTTAGATTAATGATAAACAACTGCCTGGAAAAAATTTGATATTATTCTTCGAAGTGAAGCCGTAAATGTGTTACTCGGCTCATTACTGACAAAAATTTACAGTATCACAACGCTTTCCAGCTGAATACTGGGAGTGATAGCCGGTGAGTCATGATGCTGAGAGCGCTGCAGAATTTCATCATATTTTGCAGCAACTAATAACCCACTGTACCCGATTTTCTTTTCCTGCCTGTCACAACAACAAGATGCCTCTCTTTTCCCTCTTCCTTTCTTCCAACACAGCGCCACCCCGCCCCAAATCCCCCGCAGGTGGCCTGGCCTGGTCACAGCACAAACCGAATACACGCGCAAAGACACAGTGCTGAGCATCGAAGATACAAAATGTGTGTGTATGTGTGTGCCAGCGAGCCAGTCCCTAATGAGTCTTTCACTGGGAGTTCAACTTCTGGTCACTCATCCACTCAAGAAGAAAGTGGGAGTATGTGTTTTTGTTCACATGTTTGCATGACTGCATGACTGTGTATTTGTGCACAGAGAGGCAGAAATATATAGCAACAGATTTTGTTTTCATCTTGTTGTTTGTCTTGCCCAAAACGTCTAAATGACCATTCGCTAGTGAGACTCACAGAGTCAATCAGTGTCAATCTTGTACAGCTTTCTTAAATAAAATACAAAAACACCCCATTAAAATTCTTACATGATTGGTGCTCATATTAGCATGCTACATGAAAAAAAAAACCTTTAACTTTCTGTCTCTGTATCCTACCAGACCCCAAAGTTTCCCCTTTTCACAACTGAAACCGTTACACTCCCACGCTTTGAGTCTCTTTCCCTGGGCAATGAATAGTTAATGATCTGTGCTGTCACGGCGTATGGCTGCGTAAAAATCACAACCCATGGAGAGAGAGACAGAGAGAGGGACACACACCCACAAACACACAGAAACGGAGACACAAACACCCCTTGCAGCTGGAGTGAGATGGCCTTGTGGGGAGTGGACGTTCTCATGCTGTTTTTCCATTGTCCTGATATGATAACCCCAATACATGCCATGCCACGCCCACATGCACATGCGCTCTCTCTCTCTCCCCATAGCAAGAGAGAAACAGCCAGTTCAAAGCCACAATAATCCTTGTGCGAAGAGGTGAGAGGCCATGAATAATGATGACTGAGAAGAGGACTGCTGTCAGTGGGGGCAGTCTTTTCTCCGGCTGTGTGTTTTATATATATATGTCGTGGCATTTCCCTGACATTGCTGCCAGCTTCTGAAAGCTGGAGACACATGAAAGGGCCAGAGGAGAGCTGCGAGGGTGCCCGGGGGGCAGAGGAGCTGTCAGGTGGCTGCCAGGTGAATACCCTGACACAAAAACGCAATGGGAGTGCAGGGAAGAGAATATCTACTAGCTGGGACAGGGAGTTTTTGGCATGAATGATTTGATCAAATTCAGTGTGCAATACAAAGATTATTTCCTCCCTTTTGGAGATGCTGTAAAAATAGATTTCCCTTTCCAAAAGGGATGAAAGATCCATGCTGCATTTAAATGACTAAATAAACAATACGCAGTATGAAATGTGGTGTTCTTGTGGTATCTCTCTTCTAAAGTTTAGTGTGAATAACTCCACAAGTCTTACCTGAGCAGCTGAATTCGTGTTTCTGTATCTCTGCCACATTAAGTCCTCTGAGCTCAGCAGGGGAAGTACACTGGGTGAATAGACCAATAGTAGGCCTCTGTCTGAGCCACTGAGCCAACCAGGCCAGGTGACAGTCACAGTTCAGATTGTTGGAGTGGAGACGGCTGTTGAAAGAGAGAAAGAATTAAACATGGAGGCGTTAACCAATCTTCTCCGCCTTCTTTGCAATCTAAAACACCACCAGCTGAAGACACAAATAGTTTTAAAAGTGTTTATTCTTTCCTAGGACTCATCACATCCAATCCCTGTGGCGAAACACCCAAAATGATACGCTACATGGATGATTGTAAATGGCACATTCTAAAACGGAGGAGCACTAAAGAGGACTTTTCTAAACCCAATACTCCAAACACGGCATTCCTGGAATGCTGTGCCTGTCCAAAATAACTCTTGCTGGGGTGCGGTGGACCTCTGGAGCACGTATGCTAACTTGCAAACCCATGCGCACAGACACGTAGTGTACACACAAACAGAATAGCTATATAATATAACCCCACTGGGAGTGAGGAAGCTCAAAGAGCCACCACAAGAAGTGTGGCCACAAGGAGTCATGGCTCTGAGAGTTTCAGCAAGCATAATTGTTTTTAATTTGTACATAATTTCAGATTTAGTAATCACATACAATGCACAATAGGCTTCAGTGGCTATTTGCATCTCTCTGGACCAGTTGTTGTTGTGTGTGCTTTAGATGGAGGGGATAATGGCCCTTGGCATTTCTACAGACCCTTCTGTGGTGCTCTGTGGTTATGGCTGCCCCCCAACACTGCCTGGAATGACAGAACCTTTCTACTCCCATTGAGATCATATGGGACTTTAGCACTTTCTCTACTGTGCCTGCTTGCATGTGGAATATAGCTTTATTTGAAATAATCTCTGCAGAGAGGTAGAAAGCATTGACTTACAAGGTTCGTAGTTTGGGCATGTGGTTGAAGCTGGAGACGGGTATGCTGCTGATGTTGTTGTTGTTCAGCGTTCTGTTAAAAGGAAAAAGCGAACAAAGTCACATCGTCAGAGCAAGGGAGAATATGTTTTTTAAATATATACTTCAAGAAGAGTTTTGTTGCGCTGGTCCTCTTCCGTTCCATCGTTTTAAACCTATCCCCCCATCCCCCCTTTCCTCTCCGTCTCTTTGTGGCATCCCGCTGGGAATATAACACCTCATTCCACACAGATGGGAAGCCCTCACACCTCCCACACACATACAAGTCGTGCATGCAAATACACACACATGCATGCACATACAAGCTTGATCACAAGCGCCGCAACTTGTAGATAGAGAAACATACAATGCGCGCGCACACACACACACACAGAGACACACACAGCTGCATGCACTTCCCTCGAACCCTGGGCATCAGCTGCAGCGAGAGAATCAGGTCACTTCAATCAGCCTAATAACCCTTTACCATATTTCAACCTGCTCCCTCCTTTAACACAACCTGTCCTCCTCCCCCATGAAAGCTATACATACAGACCCCATCAAAACCCCCATCCCCTCTTATACCATTATGACAACCCTATCACTACATCTGCAATCCATCCACGCCATAAAAACAGCCTTTAATGGCTCTTTTTTGTCTCACCACCGCCTTAAAAAAACCCACAAACATGTATGCACAACACAGTCTTTTACCACAAAAATAACAAGGCTGTCAAAGTGCCTTTGTCCCCCGGCCTGCACAGTTAGTCTACATTGTTTCAGGTGGAGAGCTCTAACAGAGGCCTGTGATTATGGTTTTCTGACAAGGGATGATTAATTGAATGTTTAAAAACTGCATCACATGGTCACCAATGCGTCCAGGGAGGAATGCTCACTTTGAATGGGATTTTTGATCAAGATGGTTGGCGCTCCTGTGTCAGATGGCCCGCCCAGGGCTGGACGGTGTGTAGATGGAGGTGGAGGAGTGGGTGGGAGGGAGGGAGGGAGGGAGGGAGGGCGGGGTGTTAATGTGATGGAGGGGAACGCTGCTGTCAACTGTGTGGAACAATGAGTTAATGGAGCTTGGTCTCCATGATGCAGGCCCCCTCACAAGGCCCACTGGGGCATAATAACCAAGGCCATACTAATTAAAGGTATGTGTGTGTATATATTAGTTATTGTTATTAGCAGGGCAAAACAATATCTTAATTTATCTAAGTGTTTTAATGGAATGATACAGGGTGGGGCTGGTTGAATAGCATGAATTCAGATACTTACAGCACTTCCAAGCCTCTCATAGCTCTGAAGGCTCCGTCCTCGATGCAGCTGATGTGGTTTTTATCCAGCTGACTGCAGAGCACACAGGAGAGAGAGAGAGAGGCTTTGTTACACAAGACACACACACAATCTTTCTGTCTCCCTGTGGGGTAGTTGCAATCATCGATACAGTAAGTAGTACACTGATGGACTATGGTCAATCGATACTGGTTTAATCATCTCTGCTCATGTAACCCCAAGAGTAGCAAAAAGGGGACTTTACTGATTGTTTATCTGCATCGATACACCTCATAAATCTGTGTGTCCGTGTGTCAATGCGCACACAATCTGGTGAAGATGTAAATCACAGTTGCTACAAGCCATCTTTGGGGAGCTGCTTGTGTGTGCAAGATCACTCAGTCAGAGTGATAGACAGTCCACTGAACATGCATACACACACGCACACCAATACACACATAATGTTTTACTCTTACGTTAACTCATCCAGATAAAGAAAAAGAATAAGTATAAGTCATTATACTGAATGACTTGTGAATGGAGCGCACTCTTCTGCTGTTCACTTACAGTAGCTTTCAGTGCGATTTGCTTCCCTCTGGATATTCTTTATTCACTCGTCATTGACTTATCTTACTGATTTCACTGAGTTATCCACTACCAGTATGTGTACGGCTAAAACGATTAGACAATGAGTCAATTATTCATTGCACAGAAAATTAATTTGCATGCATTTTTGGGAAAATATTTCTAAGTATATTTCTAGCTTGTGAAATGTAAATATTTTCTTAGACTACTATGATAATAAACTGAATATGTTTGGGTTTGGATTGTAAGAGAAAACAATACTTTTCATTTATTTATTTCATATTTCTTTGATAGGGACAGATATAGAGAAATGCACACTATCCAATGCATCATGGGCATTTTTTGCTATTTTCTATATATTCTATAGACCATTCATTAATCAATAATGAAATCAAATGTTAGTTGAGGTACATCCATCTCTGCTGGAAAGGGTGAGGTACTCACAGGTTTTTGATGTCTGTAGCTCCTCTGAATGCTTTTCTGGGGATGGACTGGATGAAGTTCTCGCTCAGATCTCTGTGGAGACAATAAGTAGGCATTGGTTAAACATAACGTATCCTTGAGGATGGCTTGGTTTGGTTTGTTTGGTTCGACAGGGTGTGCATAATTTGACAAAGTGTTATACAACCCTTTTTTTAAAGTAAAATGAACACTTTTCAACAATTTCCTATGTAAATGTTTGACTTCCAGTATTTAAAGCTTGCTTTTCAACCAGCGGAATTCACACTCTATTCAGTGTCACTCCCTCTTTTACCACACTCATCGGTGCAGAACAGAAAGCTAAAGGCAGTTTTTTTCCCAATGTGTGCCAAAACCCTGAGGTGTGGTACTGCATGGATAGCTCTACTCACAGTGGAGTGGTTATTTTACAGTGGCTGTATTATTCACTGCTCACTCATGCTATAATTTGTTCTCTGTGCTTTGACCATGCCCTGTATGAGGTGCCCAAATAACTGCCTGTGCACAGGCCGAACAAACAGGCAGCAGGGCAGCAACCAATGAGGGGTCCTTGCTGATCCTGTGGGGTGGATTCATTAGGACGCTGTGGCACAAAGAACATTATCTTTTAGTATTGTGCTGTGTGTGTGTGTGTGTGTGTGTGTGTGTGTGTATGTCTATCTCCTGCGCTTAACGGTTTTGGAAAGTTGCATGTGTGTGGAAAGTAAGAAAGTGAGCGAGGGGAGGGTCAGAGAAGAGAGGAGGGAAGGAGAGTGAGTGAAACACAAGTGGCCATAGTTTTAATTAGCAGAGTCTTTTGTCTGTCGTTTAAATGGTGAGCTAACCTCATTCAGAAAGGCTCTGCCCCCCTTCCATACACGAACACCACACAGGGAAACTGTAGGGCGCTGCCAAAGAGGCTGCTGTCTTGAAACGCACACACACGGAGGGCTCCCATAGCTCGGACAGACGTAAACAGAGTACTTATGGTCACCCATAGAGAGGCTGAAGCACAACACCACAATCTATAAAACTACACAACTGTTCTGCATGATACTTTGATGATTTCTACTTATTTTTTTGTTAATGTGCACCACAGCACGCTATTCCCATGATGCACACAACAACCATCCACACTTATAAAACTCCATGGGGTAATGTTAAAATGAGTTCCAAGACAACAGTCTCACATAGTGTCACCATTGGGTCATCCGTTCCAGAGCTTTCCTGGGAATGAATATTGCCCCCACATTGTTTCATCGGGATACAAAAGGGAGCAAAACACACCACAGTAGTTGTGTTGTGCAATCTGTCTAATGAATGGGTGGTTGTGCCTTTATGGTGCAGCAGAAATTAAAACAGCAGGCCGCTGCAAATACACCACAATTAAAAAGGGAATTTGCATGTTTTCTTGTTTATTGTTTGAAAGCCAAGGCAACTGTTGAACTTTGACCAAAATCAAAAGGATGCGTTTAGCTTGAACATGCACAGTTTAATATCTCATGGGAGATGAATGCATGTGCACAGTGAACAGTCCTATAGAGATCTTCCCCCATCTTTACAGTCTCATCCCATTAGAAGCTGGCTGCGTATTAAACATGACATGACATTTCATGCGAATGGCCATAAAATGAGCACCTTTATACCTCGAATAAACCAAATAAGCAGTCCAGTTATCTTAACTGCATCACATTTCAACAGTATCGACAACAGCTTTATCTGGCTTCGATTCTCAACGCACAAAAATGCGACGTGCATGTACAGATGTGCAAATGAAACGCACACATCGCTGGCTTGTGTTCAAAGAGAACATAAATATTCCTAATCTAATGGCACATTCTAATTTTATCATCTGAGGTTTTTGAGTTTAATTTCCTCTGAAGATCTGCATAGCATCTGCTTTCCCCGAGATATTCGGGCAGCATGCAATTTAGGCAATTACACAACAACAATCTATCTATTCTGTCAGTCTGCCACATTTTGCAGGATCATATCCCAAACATCAAACCAGCTTCATGTCTCCTCACCAGCAAGCATGGGAGCCAGAACAGTTGGGCTCCATACAGCTCCTTTGTTGTTCACTTGGCAAAGCAGCCTAAGTGCAGAGTTGAAAACTGAGTCAGTCTGGCACCCAGGCTATATTGGTGCCTCTTATCAAGGCGGCTCCATGTGAGAGGAATGCTTTTGGTCTACCTGGCCATGCACTCTATCTGACGACTAATTAATCCTCCCACCTTCCTGCTACAAACACACTTACACACACGGAGGTGCCATAGCGCTGTACTGCTGCAGACGCTGTTAATGCTTCTCCCCCAGGACATCTGGGAGGAGTGCGGTATGTCTTTACCGTGTGTGTGTTCGCACCCGGGTTACAATAAGAAATGATAACAGATTGCTGCGCTACGACAACATTGTTGGAGTGCCAGAGGCTACGGTACAGTGCAAGGAAAAGAAGAAAGACAGAGAAACAGAGAGATGGAGACAGGCATGAGAAGCTGGAATCTAAGACGACGCAGAGAGGCTCTGACAATAGGAATACAATACTATGTGTGTAAGTAGTAAAATGAAAGCTCTATGGTAGAATCCACACACTAAAACCCCCATAATCCTATTAGCACGCTATAACACGATTGGCTGAAGTGATCTATATGCTCCCACTTATGGTGCTGTTTGATTGGATTAGATGCTGAGGTCGCGGGAGGTCGCTTTGTAACTGTAGGTCTGTTCTGGGACAATGTTTACCCAAAAAAAGCTCCATGACAACCCCAAATGATGCTATCTATCATGCCAGAAAGTCTGCCTTTCTCTCATTTACTTATATTGCCTTTCTCCCGCTGCCTGGTTTGTTCTCTCCTCTGTCACATATAACAGAATAATCACAGTGGTCATGGTTTGGAGTCTGCAGTCTTCTGGTGTCCTTTAAGGATTTATCGACGGGTTCAACTCCTACGGGAGCCAGAGCAATATTAAATTTAGCAACGCTACATTTCTGCATTTACACATTCTTAAAACGGCAAACAGGACATTTCTGTGGGAGACCATGCTGTATTTTACATAGTCTGTGGTTGCCCCTCACTGGTATGTTCTAAGCTCTGTGTTGGCTCCGAGATATTTGACATTTCTGATTAGTTTGGAAGCAGATTTTCAAGGAAGCACTGATCCCTTTAAAAACAGACATGATTATGTGAGAACAGTCACCACAAAGAGGCATATTGGCCACCATGGTCTCCATCACTAAGTCATGACAGTAAATCTAGTGTTCCAGCCCTTCAGCAAATACCACTACAGTGCATCACTAGAGAAGCAGCCCAAATACAGCACATAGTACAAACATAACAACCAAACTACCAACCAACAGAAATAATAATTTTAAAAAAACAGTTTCCTTCCTCTTTGTCTTTTGTTTGTCCATCAAATCATTCTGCCTTTGAGTGTCTGGTCAGTACACACTTTCCAAAATGTGAGTCTGTACGTTGCTCTTAGCTAACCTCAGCATCATCAGATAGTGAAGTACTGCAGGTGCGGAGAGCAGACAAAGTTAAGTATCAGAAGCAGGAGCACAGGTCATAACCCCCAGAGTTTACTCCACTTGCTCGGCTCTGTTCAGGGTAAAAGGATTAATGGAAACCGTCACAGCCACGCCGCACTCTCCACGGCCCAGACTCCTTCCATGCAGTCATTACAATGCTATGAGGACTATCCTGAGGCATGGCAGCGGCCTCCGGCCTCGTCCCAGGCCCCCAGGCATCTCACAGAGTGCTGTAATGATGTCAGACCTGCAGCTTTTTCTTTCCTTATTTCCTGCGCACAGCATGTCTGACCAGTCCTTTTTCATTACAGGTGTGTGAACCAGTGCCTGAGTGAGCGAGAGTGAGTGTGGCTATGTCAGTGTTCAAACAACTTAGACCTGGTATAGATTTACCTTAATGCACTACATACCTCAAAGTGGGCAGTTAGTTCATTAATGTAGCCTGGCTCTCTTTAGGTGACGTTGCTCACAGTTCATTCCCATTGTAGCCCTAATGATGAGGTAACACACATGTTTTCAGGTGTGTCCTCGCCGTACGAGCTACAGCACCTCACGCACTGCGGTCAAGACTTTTTAAGGTTTCACTTGTATGAGACCTCAAACAATGGTATAATTTAGTCAGTGTAAAGTACTCGAACAATAAACTCAGCTACTGATATGCCTATTTACAAGAATCCCCGCAGAGTCTATATCTGGAATAATTAGCAATGTTATCAGACATAGCTCAAGGCGCCTGGTCTGGAGATTAGCCGCACGCTGAAGGTAATGTCTGGTTCCTGTCTGATTCACATCATTAACCTCTGATCTCTATCTCAGTACACTACACTAAAACTGTACACAACTTCATCTTGCTTCTGCATTAAACAAACAGCAATGAGAAAAGCACTGTAAAGAGGTCAGCATAGTTCCTCATGCTTTTGATAATCACACTTTTAAAGCTTTATTTCTGTCAGCAGATGGAGTTTGTGAAGACGCTGCAGTGGCTCGGCCACCTCAGGGACAGACGGCCTTTTCTGGTTAAACCCCTCAGGGCATCAGGCACCGCATTGTGGAACTCTGTGGGTATGTCATATACAATTTCTAATTCACAAAATGAAAACACGCTCGTGGTCACAAGCACACACATGCCTACATGTGAACATAAACAATTGCCTCTTTCAAATCCAAAAGATTTCATAACTTCTGCCTGCGCAGTTGGTTGACAACAGTGGTTGACACAGAGGATAATAAATCAAACGGGAAGATCTGATGTCTTAGTTTTAAAGGTTTCATTGAGGGGAAATACACACTGCCATTTAAGGATTTATGTGGAAGTCTGTACACTGCCACATAAATCTCTCCTTTAATTACCCTGTTCACTTTCTTTCTTTCTTATCCTCTTTTTCTTTGTTTAAACTTTTCTGATAATCGAACTCTAGTAGTAGTCATGTAGATATATAGAAAGATTTTTCACCCACTGTTGGTACATTAAGCTATGATAAATAAACTTTTTTTCCCTTTTTGTTTCAACAATTCTTCAAAAAAAGTAAAGTTTTACACTGCAGGATTGGGAAATGTGTTTCTTTTTGAAATATTGCTGGCATGACTGTCATGTGGTCTAACATAAAACTACTAAATGTGGCATACTAATGCTCAAGAGAGGAGATTTTTAGATGAGTTTATATTATTTTGCATTTCAAAAGCAAAGAAAATGGCCTAAAAGTACTGGATAGAAATCTTTCAACATGTAAGTGACATGTTAGCCACAGTAGTGAAGACATGGCTGGAGTTTTCCTGTTGCTGCTTTCACAGCGTCTAACTTTCATCACTCTGTCTCGTCAGTCCATATCTCATTGCACTGCACTCACATTTAAAGATCTATATACAGTCAAGCTAAGAAAACATTGTATCCCTGCCTGAACCATAATCCAGTTAAAAACAATCTGCCCCCTTTGTGACTGATTAGATTTAATACTGATAAACAACTGCTGATCCTGAAAAGAGGTGCCTTTATTGTTTGTATATGTGCCAGCGTAAGTGCATTTATTTGTGTGTGTGTGTGTGTGTGTGTGTGTATCTAAAATAGTGTTTGTTTTCTTGACTCGATTGCATGATAATGTTTATCCTTGCCAAATGCTCTTAATTTTATTTGTCCATTTAAAGAGAGAGAAAAAGACGGAAAGACAGAGGGGGAATGTGTCTGATTACTTACTCATTAAGAGAGTTAATGAGGTGTGTGAGGGCTGTTAAAAGAATGGCAGTGTGCTGCCACTAAATGCTAACTACTTTCTTCCTCCCTGCACAGTATAAACCCACAAGTAGACACACACATAAACAACCGCACACATAAATTGCGGGCTTTAAGAAAGAAGCGGCTGAACCTGGGAATGTACCAACAAATGACTCAACACA
>JAVQJL010077889.1:0-25493 GCA_036024295.1 Nannoperca obscura
CCCCCCCCCCCCCCCCCCCCCCCCCCCCCCCCCCCCCCCCCCCCCCCCCCCCCCGGACGGTCACACAGACTATTACTAGACTAGTAAAAGCCTCCAGTGGTATACAAAAATTGCCATGACAAAGTCCCAATCTGTCAAGATATTGTGCCCCATTTTTGTTTTCTTGCACATTATTTAGACTTTTAGTAAATAAATGAATATTTGATTTCTGTGTTATGCATTCCCCAGTCTCCTACTAGCTTCAATACAGTTCAACATGGTAATACATATTCTGAGCAATCTGAAGTAAGTAGTACTGAATTGTCTGGAGCACATGCAGTTGTCTCCCAATGACAACACTATTGACAACACATGGTCACTCATATCCTTATACTGAATTATAACTTTTGTTCTATTCTACACAAAGCTACTTCTATCACTTTACAATGTGAGTAAGATGGGATTTTACAACTGAGAGGCTTACAACGTGTAAAAAAAAAAGAAAAGAAATGTGTGAATTAGGTTTTTTCTAAAATACTGGCTTAAAACTTCAAAAACTTTCATTTTCAGTTGTTAGAAAAAGCAGCCGAGCACCACAGATAAGGACAAATGCGACTGTGAAGAATACTGAGTGCAACATAAGTGACAGGTCAATTTCAATTAAAAGTTTCTGATGAGAGAATGAATAAAAGTAGAAGAGAAGATGTGATTGCTACAGCCGCTTGAGATGAGAAAAGAAACTATAACAGCAGATTCATTAGTTGGAGTCATTTCAGTTCCTCAGTTTGGAAAATGGACATTGTCCTCGTGTGTGTGTGTGTGTGTGAGAGAGTGTGTATGTGGGGGAAGGATTCAGACCCTGGTTGCATAATTTATATATTTCCTGACCAGACCAAAAATGAATTTGAGAAATATCATCATGATCTTGAAGAGATTTTTGGCCCATTGCAGCCTCGGTGAAGGCAATGAGCGAACTTGAGAACTGACATCATATAATATAATGTAATATTATGGTGTGAGGTATAGTTGTACCACTTTCTAATGAGGCACCCATTATAGAGGATTTATATGTTGTATGCAATGGCTTTATAAGTCATTTACAAATCAATTTGAGTACATCTGTATTAATAATAAGATCAACTTTGGGGTGTGTAAAGGTTTTTTTTAAATAAATGGTGACTTATTTAAAGATGGTACAAGTATGGCAATACCAGTGACTGCAGCAGATTTTGCATTCTGTGATATAAAAGAAGGTATTTTTTCCCAATTCAAGTCACAATATTTAAGGTGCATATAATATGTGACAAATGAGAAACCCTGGGCACTATGACCCAGCAGATAGCCTACTCTTCATCGAGAGAGAGGGAGAGAGAGAGAGAAAACAAGGCTGTGATCAGTGGTGCTTGTTTGATGTCAGAGTCTGTATAAAACTGAGACTTTGGGTTGGCTCACCATTCAACCACAGGGGGCCTGAGGAGACACAGCTCTGGAGAACTTCTGCCCTACATGCGGATTATCTGTGACATCTTCCCAGATGTTGGGCCATCAGGACGCTCTGCTCATCATTTACACACAAACCCTTCCTGTCTTATATTGTGTACAGTTAAGTGTTCTTTTATGGCTACAGAAAGGAAAAGTTTGAACAGCAGGGAATGGATATTTACTTCCACAATTTGGCATCTGCACATAAAAACCCGATGTAACAGAATAAAATGAGGAAGGAAGGAATCCATTTTTACATTTCAGACTGATTGTGCCATTTAGCTGACCGGATGGCACGGATAAAGCGACGTCAATCAAGAGAAAGGGCACCTTAAATGCAAGACATCTCCGAGGGTGACAACAAAAATATGACAAAAAGTGACTAAAAGTTATGGAGAGCTCCGGTCAAGTCGAGCCAACGCAGTCGGTGAACGCCACAAACGACAGTTTTGTTACAGAGTCATCCACTGTGGGTGTCAGCGCGGAGAGTCTCGCCTATCAGATCAGCCTGGCGGCGATCCTCTCCGTTATCACGCTCGCCACCACTTTATCCAACGCGTTCGTCATCGCGACAATCTCGCAGTCGAAGAAGCTGCAAACTCCCGCGAACTTTCTGATCGCCTCTCTGGCTATCACCGACCTGTTGGTGTCCATTCTGGTGATGCCCATCTGCGTCCTCTACACCGTCATCCACACCTGGACGCTGGGGCAAATCGTGTGCGACGTCTGGCTCTCGTCGGACATAACGTGTTGCACAGCGTCCATCCTCCACCTGTGCGTAATCGCTTTGGATAGGTACTGGGCCATCACGGACGCGGTGGAGTACTCCAAAAAGCGCACGCCCGGACGCGCAGCCGGGATGGTGGCCACAGCCTGGGTCATCGCCATTTCCATCTCCCTGCCGCCTCTCTTCTGGAGGCAGGTGAAGGCGGACGAGCTGACCAGCTGCAGCGTCAACACGGATCATATTTTCTACACCATCTACTCCACCTTTGGGGCTTTCTATATCCCCACCTTGCTGCTTATAGTCCTTTACGGACGGATATACGTCGAGGCTCGGAAACGGATCCTGAAGCAGTCCCCCAAGAAGGTGGGGAAGAGACTCACCTCGGCGCACCTGGTCACAAACTCCCCTGGATCAGTGGCGTCCACGACCTCTCTGCAGTGCGGGAGACACGACACTCCGTCGAGCGACACCGGGTCTTCGACGAGCGAGAACCAGGTGAAAGTGACGGTGTCGGACGCGCTTTTGGAGAAAAAGCGTATTTCAGCGGCCAGAGAGAGAAAAGCGACGAAGACTTTGGGGATAATCCTCGGCGCTTATATTGTCTGCTGGCTGCCGTTTTTCATTTACACACTGGTGGTGGCCACGTGCGACACATGTTTTAACCCCGAGTTATTTGACTTTTTCACCTGGCTGGGATATCTGAACTCCCTCATCAACCCGATCATATACACCATGTCCAATGAGGACTTCAAGAAAGCTTTCCATAAACTCGTTCGCTTCAGATGTTGCAGGTCGTGAATGAATTCAAACTCTTTCGGTCTCCAATGAGATTTGTGTATGTAGTCATTTTTGGATATCACGTTCTAAAAATGTACGAGATAATAGAATAGTAAAAATCACATGAATAACACAAATTCGGGGGGCATTATAAGTTGTGCATGCATTCAAAACAACAACAACAACAACAACAACATCAATCTTTAGTCATTCCGTCTAGAATGGAGATTTAGAATGCCAGTTTTTTATTAAAGAAATATCTGGTGTGAAATTGTTCCACGTAATTTCCACCAAATTGAAGCTCAGACCACAACTAGTTTTAATTATAAGACGAGATTCAATATTGAAGTAAAAAGCTAAATTACGTGTGAAGATGGACATTTTTTCTTCGTGGAGAAAACCAATTTTACGCACCTCACAAAATCACTAATTAAACTTGTCATCTGAACTCCTCCTTTGCCTTGTTGTGGGAGAAATTCAGTGATTGGGGTTATCAGTATTCTGTATGGATTTCTCTTTGGATGGTGCCATATGTTAAAGCAATGCGCAGCGTGTTATTCCCATGCGATGACTGACCCATTAATGGCAGTAAGCATCATAAGCATCTGACACAATTAGTCAAAAATGAAAGAAATTGGGCTACGCAGGATCCTTTTTGCATCATGTGTACAAATACTCGGGTTTTATTTTTAAAGCTCAGAGATCAATCAATTACAATATGTATTCTGATAAATGATGACAGTGGAATATATTTTTTATTATGGCCTGTTTGCTGCTACACTGTATGGTTATCTTTTATTTAAAAAGCCACATTAAAAAAAAATTAAGATTCATATCAGTGTCAAACAAAGGAACTATAGCTGATATTTACCCAGCAGAGCCGGCAGCTGATCATATGTTCAATTTTGCAGGACAAACACCACCTTGTTTTACTGTATGTGTGTGTGTGTGTGGATCTGTTTGCTGCTACATTAAATCTGTATCTACAGTTTATGTTCATGTGTTAAATGGTTTGCCATCTTATGGCTATAGAGACTAATTCGACTAGTAGAGCCTGGCCTGCAGAGCTATAATAATAATGCTGAGGATTTGATCAGCATTATGTGAAATAAAGGTGTGTTGTTCTGGAAATGTGTCTGTTCACATTCAGATATGCTGTGCAATAAAGGCTTTAAAGTATGTGTTTGGCACAAATTGTTCTATGAATAAGAGTTTGAATGCACTTTTAAATCAAGGTTGGGGTCAAAATATCTTCCAAATCAGCAGTAAATACATGTTTTTCTTCCATTATTGATGGAATGTCTAAAAGCTTCACAGCTATTCTGACAGACAACTTGTAGTTTAGTCACTGCTGTAAAGTGTTACCTTGAAATGTAATGAGGGTGCTGGAGTAATGGCCACAGCATCACTACAATGTCAAAATTAAATCCAACGTCCTCTTGAGGCACTTACAGATGTGGCAGAGCATTAGACAATACAGATCGATTTAGATGAATGTGCGTCATTTCACATCAGTTCCTCCTGACGCTCCTCTCTAATAACAGGATGTCATTAGTGGCTGTTGTGGCTGAGATTCTCACTAAGGTTTGAGCTTCTTCCTGCCCTTTCCGTCCCTCGGCCGCCTTTCCTACAGGCAGAAGAGGACATGATCTGTGTAGACAACTGCTGTCACAGTTCAATAAGTCATGAGATTATCTATATATATACACATACATACATACATACATACACACACACAAGTCCTTTGGATGTTCCTAAAGTGAGTTACAGTTACAGTTTCAAACTCCTTGCAGACCATCTAGTATAAAGTATCTAAACTAAACATAATGATAAAGTTTGGTGGTAACACTTTATGATTGATTATTAGCCTAGAGAAATGTTTATTATCGAAAATGAAACACACAAACATATAAAGCACTTCACAAAAGCGAATCAATAGAGTCTCTGAACAAGACCTATACCCGACTCACAGCTGTGATTGACCTTCATAAGAAGTTTTTTTTTACACATCAAGGTGCAGAACTAAATAAAAAATAAAAAACAGCAAACAAAGAAAAAAAGAGAGGTTGTCTGCACACTAAAAGTTTCAAGCTTCCAAAATATTAATGCGATGTTTCGACTCACAAGGTCTTCGTCGGGCAAACATCCATCTGAACAAAGAACAGGCTCAAAGACTCACAATACATGATGGCCTAAAGACCAGACATTTTTAAATTTTTTGCAAGATTCTTTTACAGAGAAAATGGGTATTATGTGAAGATTATTGTCTATTCTAAAGCTACAAAAGGCTTTATATTACTTTATTTATTTATTTTTGCATATGTAGCAGTATTACCAAAGACTTTGATATGTGAAATCAGTGGCACTCTCCTTTAAATTTAAATTTCATTCCATGTCTTTACACATGCAGGATAGCATAAGGGCTCATACTGTAGACGTCACACAGGCCTTCTGCATGCATGCAGATGATGATATAGAGCAACGCTGATCCATAATGGATCAGATTAATATTTAATGCAGAGAGATTATTGATATTTAACAAACAGGGTTTATGATTTTGTCTATCCAAAGAAGTATTGCACGGCTCATGTAGGTAACACCACCATACCTCCAGCTGAAGAGCAGTACACATGATCATTTTATTGACACGATTGCACCGGGCAAACAAATAAATTAATTATACAACCCACTTTCTTTTTCTATTAGCTGAATGTACTGCATTACTGGTTTGCCACTGGTCTGCTGTGGAGTGAAGGACGTTGCTGATGTAACAGCTAGTGAGGCTGAACACATGGATAATGAACCTATAAAATATTCTTTCAGTGAATGTAGTTTAGTAACAGCTTTATTGTTTCACCCTTTCTGGTCGAAGAAGGTTCGCAGCATTCATTACCTGAAAAATGGAGGCACAAGGGCCCATCTGCCATTAATAAATTACCTTACCAAGGTGACAACAATTGACCTTGATAGGAAGGAAAACGAGTCAGCAAGTCATCTATTAGGCAACACGGGATGGAAAAAAGATTGAGGGTGAAGAACAATAAGAGGATTCAGATATTAGTTTTCAGCAATCCTCATTCGGATGCCAATAGTTACCATTTTATCCTGATATATGCACTGGCTGGTGCCACAAGGTGTGGCTTTTTATCATTTACATCTACTTGATCTACTATATATATATATGTGTGTTTTTTTAAGTGCTGACCACTGCATTATTATTATTGTTAGGTCTCTCAGGAATAACCCTGTATTTAAAAACTTTATTTAACCCGGATTAAAAGACTAAAGATTGAAATTAAAAATCTCTTTGTCAAGAGTGTCCTGGCCAAGACAAGCAGCAGAAAAAAATCACGTGATTGCAGACATAAAATAAACATAAAACAAGAACAGATTACAGAATTATAAGACATCGAGTCATTCTTCAACATTCAAAACATCTACAGCTGGAAGCACCCAAGTCTTTTATAATCACTTTAAATGTGCCCGTTGAGTATGGTTAAAGCCATGCACTTGCATTGTAGGCATGCTAATTGCACAGACATAACAGCCTATACGGTGTGAAAATGTATCATATAAAAACTCATTGTAATCAAATTTCTATAAACAGAACCATAAATCTATGTTCCACTTTCATCAATACCTGCTGATGATAAGGTAAAATTGGACAGTGGAGTCAAAGGTGGAGCAATTCACCACCTCATCTATGTCCACCAACACTAACCACACCTGAACTCGTGTGGATGAAGGATTCCCTGGTAAGTGCACACTTTGTTATTGTGAATGCATGTGTGTTTCATCACGGCCTTCGGTCATGCTTGTTCTTTCCGTGGATCGCAGAGGAGCCATTGCCACGAGCAATTTCTCTGCCAAAGCAGGTTAGTTTAAAGGCTCACAGCACTTTGCATTAGCTTCTCCTCCTGCTTACCTATATGTGTGACAATATGCTTCTCTCATTCTCAATCATACACCAGGATTCTCCTGCAGTCCAAATTAGAAGACACACTGTATTTGGCTGCCTTTAAAATCATAATAACTGAGTAAAATAATCTCACCATATTGGTGAGCCGATTGACTGGCTACAGGGACCGTTACTAGTGGAGCTTGGTAAATCTATCACACTTAACAACCACTCTGGCCTGACAAGCAATATATCACCAAATTGGGCAGTTACTGTACATGTAGTAGTGGTAGAGGGGGTGTGCATGCCACTGAGGATTCGGTTGTTATACGACCCATCCATCTACACTGTATGTGCATCACTGGTAACGGGCGCTCAATTACCAGTGAGAGAAAGAAAAGTGTAAGAAGGGTGTCCTCTGTTTACCTGCAGTAAACAGTCAGGCAAAACTCTCAGATTGCATTTGTGTTTAGTAATGAATCGACATGTGAAAGGCCAAGGGTCCTCTGTGGGCTGAGAAAATTGGATCATCAGTTTTGATGGAGTGTAAGAACTGAGTTTCTAACAATATTTTCTCAACAGCTGACATTTTGGAGATATGTTTTCACATGACAAAGATGAGTGCATGAATAATCAGAAATCCTTTGCAAGCTGCAAGAAATATCCGTTTTTTAGGTGGAGATGAGACATATAGTGCCAAATATATTGTATGACATGGTGAAATATACACACATATTCTGTATTTTGTTACTCTGGATGCATATATGTATTCTCCTGGGGACTTCGCCCTTCCAATAAGATTAATTTATATTTGAAATCAAAATGTATACATTATCGAAGGCTCTCAATGAACATATTTTGAGAAATACACTTATTTTCTCTCTTTCAGAGTGTTAGATGAGGAGATACAACACCCCTCCCACAGTATTTCTATGTAACTCTCAGCAAGAAAGTGAATAAGCGTATTTGTAAGTGTCAAACTAAAATTCCAATTTTTGTTAACCTGGATCTATAGGTCATGCTTACTTTGCATTCACCAAGACTGTTCAGCAACAAGTGGGGCAAAAAGAGCAAACCTCTAAATCTTTACAAATTCCGCCCAGTAGTAAATACAAAATTAGCCCTCTGGGTTTGGCTCTCTCTTGTGGCTAACTGCATGGGGATTGACGTCTGGGGCAACTTGCCGGCTAATCAAATGAACTGGCTGGGACTTGCTATTAACAACACGTTGAATCTAGGTTTAAACATACTGTAATAATACATAATGTAATTTTTCTTTAAGGGACAAATAAATTCCTTAAAGCAACAAAACATCCAAAATCTTGGTGTAATGTGCACAATTTAATCATCACATCGCCTGTTTACTAAGTTTGATTTGCTACCTATAGCAAATATCCTGCCACTACTTCTGCTGCTGTGTTGAAGCTGCTCATTACCGCAACTTTCAAGACACACAAAGTTAAAAGTATGAGAAAAAAACTAAACTGTCGTCTAATAAGGAGTTGGTGGGAGTTGGATGTCTGGTTCTTGGCTGAAATTTGTGCTGAAGCTGAGGTGCCTCTGCTCCGAGGTCAAACACACAAAACTTTATTCAGTCCTTGTTAAAGGCAGAGTGCAGAGACTGCTACAGAGAAGATGGCAGTTCAACACAAGAGGTCATTTTGTTTATCTGTATATCTCTCCTTCCCCTTCTCCAGCACCAGTTCTCAACTTTATTTGCATCTGGTGATACATTACTTTGGTATGAAATGCAAACGTTTAAAATCCTGGATATAACACATACATCCACACACAAATCAAAACTATTTGGCTGCACCAATGGGCCCATTGTCAAAGGTACAATTTCTGCAATAATAAAGCAATATTTTAAGGAATAAAACCATCACACATAGATGGATTTCTGTTTCATCAAAAGACTTGAAGAATATAAATGAGAGTTCTCCCTCACCTCCGGGATAATTTACATATTGACTATTAACCTTTTCACATTAAGCATGAAAAGGTGCATTGAAATGGAAACTTGACTAGCATGTTTGTAATTTCCCATTTTCACAAGCAATAACAACAGAAAATGTCACTGAAGCTATTAGCATTAAATTTGCCTGACAGATCATAATTCAGCCTTTTTCCCCTCATCTACAAACCCTCAAGCTTCTTGTCACTGTAATAAGCAACTTTCTCTTTGCATACCCCCTCCTGCTACCACGACCTCGCTTTAATACAAGCTTTGTGCTCATGTCACACAGTTTAACATAGGTTTGGTATTTAAGTTCAGGATTAATTCATTTAGCTTGAATAGGCTAATATTAATATCAAACATCCACCACCAAAAACCTTTCAGTTTTGTTCTCAGCTTCCCTAATACCACAGAGCAGGACAGATAGGTCTTCTGCTTTAAAGCCTTCACACAGCACTGTAGATGCAACAAAACACAGCAAAACAACAACAACTAAACAGTCAACAACACAGCTAAAGCAACCAGAGCCAAGTCCAGCTAAAGCTGGCAAGAGATAGCCACAGCTAGCCTTGACTAAAGCTAAAACTAAAGCTTTTTTTATCCATCATAGCCAAGGCAGCAGCTAAATCAAATTGAATAAACATAGCTAAAATAGTCCTGCTGAAAAGGCAATTAGCCTAGCTTACATTGCTATCTCAGCTTCTGACTCTATTGAAATGTACAGTTTAGTGTGGTTAAGCTACTTTTAATTTACATTTAAATACATTTAAATAAACTGTAAATTCTTCATTCTATCAGAAAAACAGAAAGCTGTCGTATTCTTGATACAGTATATTTCCAACGGTCTATTTCAATCATTTTTTTGTCATAAAGTCAATCAGTTACAGTTTACAGCCTGAAAACTGTGAAGTAATCTTTCTCACCTTCAGTTTACTGCTGAACCCTAACCCTGTGTAGGCCAGAATTGATCAAGCTTTTTAAATCCACAACTTTTCATAACTTTGTGATAGCTTGCTTGTGCATGGATGTAGCTCTTCTTTTAACGTTGAATTATTTGTATTTCAACGATTGAATGACATAGTGACATATTTCTATTGTAATTATTATAAATGGCTCAGTAGCAAACTTTTTGTGTTGAAAGAGAATCATGAATAATTCTGACTGCATATGACTTGTCAAATGCCAAAATACAACTTTTAATTTCAGCTGTGGTTTATTATTATTTAAATAGTTTTAAATCCACTTCTAAATATTAACATTTGATATAATACAATATGACACAATGAAATGTATGTACTACTCGTCTCTGTCAAGGAAAATATAACTCTATGATATTACTGCAGATGCAACTGTAATCGCAAGTTGTATGTTTGATACTTTTATGACTGTTACAGTCCATTTCTTTACCCTGAATCAAATAATGAATTATTATTTTTAACAGTTTTCTTGCACCTATGCCATAGAATCGGAACTGACTCATGGGAAATCATTAAATGAGGCATGAAATATATCTGTTAGTGTGAGATCATATGAAAAATACTATGTCTATTGAGGCCAGCACAGCTGCATGGACTCACAGCCCCATTAAATCTACAGTTCAAACAGTGGTGACAGAGGAGACTCCACAACCCACGCCCACCCTATACCAACTTTCATCATCACCTTTGTCTTCATTGTAATAGAAAATAATCTCAGTGTGTTTGGAGTAGATAAAATGCAATCTGGTTTATTTACCAACTGCCTATCTATTCACCCATCTGCAGCTGCTAATCCAGGTCAACTTCCTCTCGTTCCTGGCGTCCACAAGTCAAACCATCTTAAATTGCGTGTTTCAGTTTGGAGGTGCCTGTCATCCCTAACTAGAGTGAGGCCAGAGTGTCCTTGGGGTTCGGAGGTGTTACCGGCCTCACTGGAATCTTTACTGGCCAACCTTGACTCTCCTCCATAACACTTTTTCTGACTATGGCTAGTATGTAGGTAACTGATTGGTCATTATCAAAGAAGGGAGCGGGAGCATGTAGGCTAATGAGAACTCTTTCTGTGATGCCTGATTGAGTGGTTCTGGTCAGTACCAATACCTCATGACTGCCAGGTCGTTACATAGATTGACCAGTAAAATCGGAAGCTTTGACAACCAAAAATGAATGGTGATCTTAGCCCAAAGCTAATTTTAAAAAGGTCTCTTTTGGTCAGCTCAAGTCTCTTGGTGGATAATCAGTATGCAGCCTAAATGTTCAGCAAGAGGTTTAGATATTGGACACCCTTTTTTTTGTATTCTGACAGGTTCGTGTGTTTTCTTACTTATGTGAAAATAACCATAAATGAGGAATGCCGTGTTGGCCATTTCACCGTTCAGAATCAAAATTCAGTGAGAAAGCTGAGCATCTTCAGACAAAGCGAGAGCTCTCTACTCTCAGCAAAGCCACGCTGACATGATTAAAAATGTCTGATCCACTTAAACTCAAAGTAAACACACACAAACAGGCGCATGCACACACGAAGAAGAAGCCAGATAACCTTCATGACATTCTTACATCAGGTATATGCTTCTACATCGTCTGCTGTGACTGGTGTAAAAATATGAGGGCATAAATTTGTTTTTTGTTTTCATGAATTTTCATGGTTGCTGTAGTCGAGCCTGTCGAAAACCACAACAGCACTGCATTAATGTACTGGTGTGTGGCTGATGCTGATTTAGTCACGGTTTCTGTGCTGCCTCTGTCATGCTGCCACGGGCTGTAAGCAGGTGTAGATTAATATGCCGGGATGGAAAGGCATCCCTGATGAGCTGTCAGTTGACATGACCTCCTTCTCTGCTTCTCACTCTTTTCCCTTTTTCTTCTCCTGCCATACAGTGCTGCTTCTCCAGGTTCATCCCCAAATATTTTCCCATCTTCTCCTCCTTATATGTCTGCCTCTCACTCTGCCTCCCCTCCATCATCATGCCTTACTTTTTTTCCTCCTCATTCTCTATCCCTCTTGTGTCTTCCTATCCTCTACTACCCATTTTTCCTTCAATTTCTTTATGTCATCTGCTTCCCCCATGACTCCTTCCCACTGCACCCTGTATTATTACTGTCTTTTTTGCTGCTTTACTCCCTTCCTACTACATGAAATGAAGCCTGCCCATGGGGAACATGATAAACAGGTTCCATTTCACTGGATACCAGGAGTCACGGTTCCATCTTCCTTCTACCAGCATGGGAATGCAGCCTTTTAACTCCTCTTCAGCTCGGACAGCTGGAAGAAAACCCTCCTGGGCATCTACACTGGCACCTCTTCCGGAGAGCAAAGACATGAGCAATTAATCTCTAGACTTCCACCTGTCAACTATAGAGAGCTTTTGATACAATTCCTCACAAAGCCTTTTTCAGACTCTGATTGCATGTGTTTAATAAGTAATTTAAAACTGATCTTTAAGATACCCCAATCTGATATTCCATCACATGTATCGTATGCAGTTGACTCAATCGTTTTCTCTTAAGGGGAGAAGTCCCTGATGGATGACTTGATGTCATCATTGTCTTTTCAGAGCTGCAGCATCTTTCAATATTTAATCTAATCAGTGATTGATATTCTCAACGTACAGGGTTGAAGTTTCTCCCTGTTTGATTCATCCTTTTGCAACATAATCATGTGAGCGCTTATCTCCACATCCTGGGGGTTTGGAGGCTTGGTCTTCCCTGTTTTGAACAGGCTTTTCATGGCTGATACTGTATGTGTCTTGATAAACGTTCTAGTGAGTGAGTTTGGGGTCAACCTGTCATGTGTTGTATAATATGCTCATGGATCTTTGTACATCTTTGGTTTAGTGAGGAAAATCCAAAATGACTAAAAAACGGGGATAAAAAGAACATTTGGCCAAGTTAATTATTTTGTTCTTTCAATTTTTTCCACCCCCCTGCATTTTGTTGCCCCCTAAATGACAAGACAATCTTTTATCTATTGACTTTGTATATTTTTCATTAGTTTATGGAGTGAAGGGGTATAGCTCTCTGTGGACAACAAAAAAAATCTGAATAACTAATATATTGAACCCAGCTATGTGAATGTTAAGTGCAAGCCTCTGCTATGTAAATACCTTACTGTGATTTGTCTTTGGCGTTGTTGGGGTGGTAATACTGAAAGTGTGTGTGTCGAATCCTCGTTTTACAGGAAAACTGTGAACTTCAGCAAGTTGGATAGCTCAAAGTGGTAAACTGTGATGTATCTGGAACAGATGGCCTGAGCAACAAAAAGAAATCCCAAATTCTATTAAACCATTATATTCCTTTAAGAAGTTTGCATTTATTATACAGAAAGAACATTTCTATGTACTTGTATGTATACATTATATACATATATTGTTCCTCTTCTGTTCTGTTATTCCGTAAATACAACTCTGTGTGGAACTGTGAACAAAATGTGGAAGTGGTCGTAAGCAAGCGGATCGCAGGACTCTCTCAGTTGTCACAGTTTGAGGTTACTAGCTCTCCACAGGACAGAATATATTGCACTCATAATTTGCACTGGACTACCTCCATCCAGGGCCATTTTCAGCTACTTTTTATTTAAGTCTGAGCATTTAGAGTGCATTTTAGGAGGAAAATTACTATTATTTGAACCAGGCAATCATTTAAAGGGCAGGTTTTAGCATGTTTAAATTTTCATTTTCCAAATCAAAGCATGGTGTGTTTGACATATCCCAGAGAACATTTGGTTTCCATTAATTTATGTCTGGTATGAATTAGACTATTAAATTAGACTTCAAAGTTGCACACTTTGTAATCCATCACAATCAACATCATGTCAGGTAGCTGTAAGTGCAGATTGACTTGAAGTCCACATTGCACTGCCTCCCAACAATAATATAACAAAATATTCACTTGAAACTTTAGCATGAATTGAATAATGCAATCACAATATCCCCAGTTTGAGTCCATACATGAATCTTTGTTACATGTAATTCCCCAACTCTCTCCCATCTCATTGTCTGTCTGGTCTCTTTTAGCAACTCTAAGAAAGTCAAGAAAAAGCTGAAAGAAAGGTCTGATGCTTTTCACTCATTTGTGTGCACCATTAACCAGATTTCCATAAGCAATCTACTGTATAGAGAGAGACTACTGAAATGCATTTCTCTAGGTTCCTGACAACTTCATCCTTTCAGCATTTACTTTTAGATTTACACTTCACGTAATCCATCCAGTGAAAATGTCTAAGTCATTTATTCAACAGAAATAAGTCATTTGCACATTTTCCTAAAATATGAGTGTTTAGAAAAAGAGAGTGGGTCATGAGTTTTAGAAAAGCTTTGGAATTAAGAGGTTTATTTTCTGAATAAGCTATTTGTGTCTGCAGAGGCTGAACACACTTTTCCTCCTTGCTGACTTCAAACAGTTGAGGTTTTGCCTCCTGCCAGGACAGTTCAATATGCTGCCCTCTGTTGGTGTTTTTGCAAACTGGGACACACTGGTGCACACCATCATGAATGGGAAACAATTAAACCCTCTGTGATACACTTTAATACTGGAGTACTACTGACAGGTGTATGCTTACAGCAGCAATCTGCATATCCAGGATTTTAAAAGTTGCCCTCAACCCCTTTTATTATTTAGATTTTTCATATTTCATTTATACAGTTGACTGTAAATTAAATGTATTTCCTGTAAATGTGTTCCTCAATATGAAAGTCTAAATGTTCTTCAAAACTCTTCTCTGAAATGCAAGAAATATATTTCGCTGTAGAAATAGAAAGAGGGGGATGTGTAATTCAACCTCAATACTTCTACACTATTACAATAAGATTCTTAGGGTTCTTTACTAATTCTTTGATCAAATATTTCTTGATTTACACCCCTTAAACTTAACTTTAGATGTTATATTATCTAAGCAAAGCTTTTATTTTACGCTGATGCATTAAGCAATTTAATATATTTTTTCAATTGGAAAAGTGTTTCTATTGCCCAGACTGGAGTCTGAATATTACATATTTCTATTTGATACATTACAGGGCTGTAGAGACAGAGAAAAAGAAAAAGAATTGCAAACATTTCGGTCCATGTTGGACTTTCCTCCGTACAAAATGAGGCATGCATGATGATATATGGGTTACTCTGCAGTTTCACCGAGTCAGTGATCTAGGGTTTGATTAAACACACATGAAGCCAATTGCCAGCAGGTCAGGTCATTACAAATACATTAGAAGAATATAGTACCATATCAGCGACACATTCTTGTACACATACTGATATAAATGGATACAAATGTTAGCTTGTACACTGGGAATGGGATCCACTGGTATAGAAAGACAATACAGAAAACAACTCATATCTAATTATTTATTTAAGTGCTTTAAGGTAAAATATGTATTTGCATTAACAATTGAGTAAAATTTGATCTACATTGTGTCTTGCAAAAGCTGATTTCGGATAATTGAATCCCTACAATCCTCTTGATCTGCTTGCCCTTGACCTTCCAGGAGCCAGAACTCACCTTTAGCATCCACATGTTCACACAGTAGTTAATATGTGTCTGCATGAGTGTTAACAGGTTTCAGGGGTGTCATAAGTTCAGTGACATTAATCTCAAGGCTTCTACACGTATGAACATCTTATTGACAGATTATGGAAGACTAACAACATCCTCACATATGAACTCCAGCACCAGGTCACAGAGTTAATGTTGGCACAAGCTCAGGTATTTAGACTGCACACTGGCAATGACACTTTCACTGCTGCAGGTCTAGTAGAGTGGATCACACTGATAATCAGCCCAGAGTGGATTTTCCCAAAGAGGAGCATTACGACAAACATGAGTCTAATATTAGATAGTAGCCCTGAAGCATTCGTCTTTCTCAGCTCTCCAAGGGAAGGTTAAAAGCCGAGACCTCACCTGAAATGAATCACACAAGTGTTTATATGTTGTACTGAAATATTGTGCTGCCCTGCTCTGCAATGGCAAATATAGCAACAAACTATAGCAACTATAGAAGCAAAATTTAGATTTTATTTTTTTAAGTTTAAGTAAGTAAGGTTTAGGAACCTACATAAGATCAAAAATACGATAATACTGCACTCTTATTTTTCACATAATCAAAATAAAACTTAATTATTTACAGTCTATATTTAAAATGATTAAACACAAACTATGTTGTGTCTGCCTGTATGCTATTCATTTTTGCAGTATACTGAAATCAATAATAAATGAATCTACAATTGAATACATTTAAACATGTAAAGATAGGATGTAACCACATCACATTGCAAGAAATCTACTAAAATAAAAAGCTGAGTTAGCAGTTAGAGTTATCGTTATCATTAGCGAGCGTTTAGCTTGTTTTTTCCATCATGACTCGATTTGACTACTGCCTTATTTAATACCAAACTGAATTACCAAGATGTTGCTTTATCAAAATGAGAAAGAAAAAATATTAAGTAAATGTAGTTTTATCTTTAATGTTAGCTAAAACTAGCTGTGGCTGCGGCTATCTCCCCCTGCTAGCTTTCAATTGATATATCTCTCTGACAATTTCACATGCTATTTTAACAGAAATTATAAATTTCTATGGCATTTTTACATTTTTATATGTTTATATTTATTATTATATATCATATTTAAACAGGTTGCAGGTAGTATATGATGTTCAGACAATTTGACAATCACTTTTTGAAAACGCAGTGTTCACATTCATTTTCACATGTACACATACTGTAATAGCTACATATGATGGATGTAACAGCAGAGGTGTCTTTTGTTGTGCCAGACTCTGCCAGCCAGAGACAACCTGGCTCTGTTCCTAATGAAATAACCCCTTCTGACAAATGGCAAGTACCACTTTCCCTCTGTTGCATAATTTAAACTGACCTCTCTAATTGGACAATGATTCGAGTCATCAGCCTGTGAGAGAAGGTCAAGCTTGTCTGAATAAAATCCTGGTTGAGACTGACAAGGATTTGTTTATCCTGGGAAAAATATCAAAGTGACTCATGAATATACAGTGAAACTAAACATACATTATTAATTTACAAGACTCTACAAGAAGCTACGATGCTGCTTTTATGCATAAATTATGTTAAAATTGAACAATAATGTTACATTAGTGTCATCTTCGTTTAGACTTAAACTTGGTAACAACTCTGATCCCTCAATGTCAAATGTATTCTTAATTCTCACCCTAAATGAAAAATCTAACCTAGATTTAAGCTTGACCACAACTTTATATGTGACCCTGACCCTAATCCTGAAAGATTTGGTCATGTACTGGAAAGGTCAGGCTGTTTAAACTTTTTTGATAAGATACATTTTCAATTTAAGGAGGAGGAAGTCTTGTATTTTAAAAAAGTCAACATAAAAAAGCAGTCCCCACAAGTGGCAGTGTGGGTGTACCGTAACCTCATTCAGTATATAAATATATGAAAATGGTTTGGTTTTATAACCTTCTCGAGCCCTCTGTGACGAGAACAGTCTGCATCTAATGTTAACGAGTTAAAGTCCAACATAACTCAGCGACATGTCATCCTCTGCAGAGAGGAATGCATTGCTGTGCAAGTCTTGCTCAAATTCTTCACAACAAAATATAATCTGACAAGAGTTAAATATTATATTGTGATCACTCCTGTCTATTTCAACCAAAATTAAACGGCGCTAAGTTGCTCAGTGCAAAAGTTAATTTGCTCAGGTTGTGAGCACAATAATTCTTCAACATGAATACACAAAAAAGGCTTGAAAAGCATAGAGCTTGGCATCTTCCTCAAGGAGCATTCAGCAGCTTGCAAATCAATAATATGTGTAACATTAAAGGTTTTGTCAATAATAACCATTTGTCTCTGCAGTTCCTGCCGGCTCTACAGAGGAGATTTAGCATCTTTCAGCTCATAGTTTTGGTTTTACAGCACACGACTTTACTGTTTTGGTCACTCCCACCACTCGCATCAGTGTATTTTCCAGCTGAAGAAAATAGCTCAACTCCAAATGAAATGCAATGTTACTCAATGTTTGCTAACACGTGTCACAACAACAGGAGATCATATGTAAAATGTGTGTGATGTATTGGTTGTTGTAGTGTTTTGCTCAAGAATGCAAAAAAAGCTGCTTTAAAACTGTTTTAAAATGGGTCAATTAAGGGAGCTACAGTCATTAGTTCAAAGTTCAGATTACTGTGTCAGAAAACTGCCTGGACGGATTATGTTGCTCTTGAAGAGGCTTATTTACTGCAGCAAATTGTTAACAACCAACAAGGGCGGCTAATCCTTTTCACAGAAAGAGGCCAGGGTGGAGACTAACAACATGGAGCCTTCCCACCCTGATACACCAATAACAGGAGAGGCCACACGTGCCTCCATTGTCCCTATTCACTTCTTTTACTGCAACCGTCACCTTCAGCACCCAAACTTGCACTGAAGAGAGACTTGGAAGGGACAAGAGAAAATCCTCATTCACAGTGAGTAGGGAATAAGTGAGGATCAAAAGGACTTTTGTCCTCCATCCTCACAGGTAGATAACTGGGGAGGAGCAAACAGGTGCATCTCCAACAGCCCAAACACAGGAAAGAAAGGAAGGGGCAGGGTTAGATCTGGACACTGTACAGTCAGAAGAGAGGCCTAAACTTGGCAGTGCAGCTAGAGTAAGAATGAGGCATATTGTTTGACCGGTGGATAGGTCTGCAGCACAGAACAAGCTCGCTTGGCAGCCAGAATTGCTGGCCTGACAGACAGGGATTTGCTGTGGACACCCAGGAAGGAGGAATCTAAACTGAGAGAGAAAAAAGGACTCGTTAGGCAGTCGGACAAGAGGCGGACACCTCGAGAGGCTGGGTGTCAGCGATCAAGTCGAATCAACAACCCGGGGTGGCTGTTAGTTATCTGATCTAGGCTGGTTGGCAGATCCCCAGGTTTGTTCAACTGACAGATGAGGGTCCAGAAGGTGGCTAACAGGATGAGGCCTGGCAGCCACGTGGCCCCACAGGGATTACAAGCAGCAAGAAGAAGGTAAAGAGATTAGACTCAAAACGGAACCTGCTTTTTTAACCTCGTCACTGTTGTCACACTGACAGCGTAGAAGGAGCCAAAATTCCATCTGTTCACCGCCTCTACTTCCTCTACCTCTCCTCGCTCCCTCTGCTCATCCATCCATGCAGCCACCTCTGTTGTCTACAGGGATCCAACAACATCTAGGAACTAGCTGCTGCTGAAGAACTGAGCTGGAGCACACATAGGAGTGGACCGGACTCCCTCCTAACAAGCTGAAGACCTTTTGCAAACTCTGCTAATGAACTCAAAATAAAGAGATTCTGGATTTTATTGTTGTTTGCAACAGTCTCTTTACAAATGACAACTTTGGGCTTGAAAACCACATAAATTAGCCCATCATGCTTTTGAAGTCAGGACTATTCTTCACTTTGTGTCTGTTTACCCTCCAAGCAAGTCAAATCAAAGGTAAGAATCCTGTGCGGAGGCTTCCTGTTAACATATTTTGAGTTTTTTCTTTCAGGTTCTGCCTTTGTATTATGATTGGAGAAAGAGATGCTTTTTGTTTTCACACAGCAGGTTTCAGTAATTGCATGTGTGAGTGCTGGACAACTCTCAAAGTTCCAACAATCTCTTTAAACTCGTTCAAACTTTTGTCAATAAAATAGTAAGACAAAGATATATTTCTACATGTCTCTTTACACATTTTAAGTCCAGTTGACGACAAATCATCCTTTGGTGTAAAGACCTTCCTGCATGTTTCCTGCATCATTGAGGTTCTACTGCATGAGACTTAAGGAGGTGGTGATCCACTTCAAGGGCATCAGGGTTTTCCTGTCATTACTGTGTGTGTGACTCTGCTATTTAAAGAACTCTCTCTCTCTGCAAACTACAAAATGCTAGCTCCTCCACAAACAGATCTTAGATTTTTTGAAAAATGTCAGGCAGCCAGTGAGCCACTTGGTCATGAATATTCACTACGGATAAAACGGGCAGAGACATATAATACATGTTGACTGAGAAAGATAGCATCATTTCAGCAGTGATAACATTTGCGTCCGCACTGGTTGTCTTGTTCAGTGTGATGTGCCCGAATGAGCTCATTATCCTGAAGGAAACAAAAGCCATTCTGTTCCCAGTGTCGCAGGACGCTAATCCTTTCTGGCTTGTAATTCTGCTGTGAGGCCTTTTTGCGGCTGCACTGGGCATTAAGGCCCATTCAAAGACACCCTCCTTTGCTCAGGCCCTCGTGTCTGGGCATGTGCAAATCAGGCTTCAAGCTTACCGATTCCCTAAAACCCATTCAAATGTTGTCTTGGTGGCGTGACCGTTGATGAAAACACACAGGATTTGGCTAAATTTCAGGCCACCTTCTGACCTGCTGAAAAATTTGGAAGTGGAAAGTTTGTTGGGTGAATGTGCCTGACAGACACTAAACTGGGGGATATCTGACCACAGAGCCACGGGCTGCACTGTCAGAGCCCACACATTCTTTGCATGTTCTTGGTGTCGGGCCAGATTTGGATTTGAGAAAAACAATATTGTTCATTGTTGGAGTTTATTATCTATGTGTAATACAGTGAAACTAAAAGGGTAAAACGCCATTTTTTCATGCAAAACATCACAATGAAGGCCTGCGTTTTCTGCTTACATTTTAGTTTCATTCTTATTCCTAAACATTGACTAGTAGCACAGCAGGCGTGTACATTTCAACTTCAGTTATGTTATGACAGTATATAGTAGGTGGACACAATGTCAGCAACACATCCCTATATATTGCAATGCAACAACCACCACAAACTATAACTTATAACACTGCTATAGGACTGAACACACACTTCTGTCAATCTCAACAAAACATTACATTATAAGCTTCACAAATGTTTGTTTATTAGCATGCCCAGCTACTCGCATCGTAGACATCGTACACATCCATCCAACTTACAATGTCCCAGTGACATGACAATACAATTTGAGAGCAACAATAATGTATAGTTAATACTATTATGTTGTACAAGGACATGTAACATCACATGTTTAACAATACAAACACAATGACATAAACACACTGAGAATAAATCAAACTATAGTAATCATTCAAATTACACATGGTTTTGATTTTTGACCATGATTTTTATGGTCATAGCTAATTATTACTTTCATTGTTGGTGAATCTCTTAATTATTTAATGTTTCATTAATCTAAATATGTCAGAGACCCATAGCCCAAGGTGATATTTTCAAATTTGTCATAAAAACAACAGGATTAACAGTAGTTTACAATTATATAAAAACAGAGAAAAGAAATAAATCCTCTTACAAATCCAGCGTGTTTGGCATTCTTGAAAATTCTGCAGATCAACTAATCTATTAATCAACTAAGCTTATTATTACTGATCATTTTATCATCAGTGTATAATCAGAATTATCAGAATAACAATTCAATACTACTCTTTCACTAATGTTTTACACCCAAATACACTATTATCAGGTGTAATGTGTGTATTAGTTCATGTTGCAGGGCTCATGTGTTGCTTTGCATGAGCTTGTACACGTTTATCATATTGTGTCCACTCACGGCAAATGCAAATACACACACTTGCAGCTTGCAGCACGCTCTTGCTTGACACTCTCTGGACTCTTCCTGTGTTGTCCTTCTTCTGCTTGTGGTCCAGTGTTGCTCCACCATGCTGGACATGACTAAGTTTAATTAGCACAACGTAATGTCTGTCAGAGAGGCATTGTTGATTCACAAGGAGTTCCGTCTTGTCTTGTTTATCTTCAGAGAAAATGCTCCGTGTCTGATGCCAATGTAACAGTGATCACATTATTCACACTCTCTTGCTCTTTTTATTTTTGTGTAACATTCGTTGTGTTCCCTAATCCAGAGGATGCAGCGTTTGTTACGAGGGTCCGATGACCTTGAGTCTGTGTTTTGGGGCTCATAAATCCTGGCTTATTGTCTTAAAAAGTCCTCTGAGGTTTGCCACCTGGCATCACAATGAGTGCCTTTCTTCTAAAATAGCTTTTTTCAATGGAGTGACTGTGTTAGAGAGGGTTGACTGGTACACTGGCTTGTGTAATAGTGTGGATTTACCGCCCTGTAATGCCTCACCAGGGTGACTGAGCTTGTTTTCTTTACTAAGGTGATCATAAAATTAGGGCACTTCTCCTCATTATGTGTGCAGCTTCTCGGTGATATAATTTATGGAAATAAGCACGTCTGCGTCTGTGTTGTTGCTTGAATGTTTTCGTGTGATGGATTGTTTTTGTTAACCACTAAATTCAGCTGTACCTCATTTTAATCTCATTAAGGATTCATGCACATCTTTTTTCAGCTGTAATCCACATGCGTGCTTTTGTGCACATTCACACCTGGATAGCTCCTCAGTAGAAACTCATCCTCACACTGTTGGTCACTGAGCAGCTTCAGTGATGCAACGTGGGTCGAGTCGCCCAAGGGTATCTCGGCAACCGTTCCTTAGAGAGAAGAGAGTGTTGCTCACTCGCTCTCTCAACACAACTGTGCACTCTCCAAGCTTTCAAAATGATATCCTTCCAAAACCTGAAAGCTTCAGGACCAGGCATCTTTACACCACAGCAAATTTAAAAGCTTAAATATATCATTGCACCTTAAAGAGATACAAAATCACACAGAAAGAGCATTTCTTTGGGCTAAATTATCCCAAAACAGTCTCTCAGGGACCCTGAGGGAGCAGAGCAAGCAGCAGTTCACTTACTGTAAGAGGGCTTGACAGATGCCATTAGGTAACTTGTTGGATTAAGTATCTGTGAAATGAAAGGCTCCTTAGTGGTAGTTGGTGCTGACTGCCTGATTCCTGGATAAACACTATGAGAATAACAAAAGCATATATTTAAAGGGTTCTTCAGTGATTTAGCAGCATTGCACTTCTTGCACAATTTGGAGGACTTGCAAAAGACACATTTTTTTAAATTTTACAAATTGATGCAGATGAGTGGACTGCAGCAATGGTTCACGTCAAAAAACAAGGGATCCTACATTACCCATAATGCAACTCAATAGCTTGTTTCATTTGACTTACTATGTCTGGTTAACGCCCATGTCTTTCAACCTCAACAACCAGAGTTCATAAAACAGGCTTTCTGTTAAAATCTTAAAGTGTAAAACCCAATCCGAGATAACCCTGATGACATCACTCTGACATCATCTGGGTTGTTGCTGTTTTCACAAGATGACTGGGTCTAAAATTGGTGTAGTGTCCTTTTAAAATTACACTTTGCTTTGCTTGTGGTAAAGCAAACTTAAAGAGCATTTTGTTACTATTTGCAATTGTGTTTTTTGCCTTCATCAATAAGGGCAAAGGCAACTCGTTTCACATGAATGGCTACTTCATCAAAACTCAAATATACCCTTTTGTTAGATAAGCAGGATTTTTGTGTTTGCATCATTTATACAACAAGTAACTAAATTGTAAAAGTGAAGCTGTTAACATTGCAATTGCCAGAGAAACAAACTCCAAACTAATACAAACCATTCAGCTGATTTAATGTTCAGTATGTCACGAACCACAGAGCAGTCAGAGTGCTTTGGCTTTAAGTTGTCACCCCTCAGTTGTTAACTGTAACAATCACTTACAGAAATACTTTGTACCACTGAGTGAGAAATCTCACACTGTCATGATGTTCAACAACATTTCAGCTACTTTTCATGTAGTGCTCATGTGTTTTATGTATACTCAAATTTCATGTGCAGAAAACTACAACTATCAGGCCAAATTACTGTATTTCTTCCTAAACTTACAACTTCACTGACTGCTCTTACAGACCTTCATGACCACGGTTTTTCTGGACTCAGGGATGTGAAGTATCGACACTTCCTAGAAGCCTCCAGACCGGTCAGACACACCACAAATGTCAGAGCAGAGACTGACGGACATCGGACGAAGAGATCGGCGCTCTTCAGCACAGGCGTCAAAGTGTGTCCACAGGAGACGATGAAAGCGGTCATCACCAGCCATCGGATCTATTACAAACTCAGAGGTATACTGTGAATTAACTTTTTGAACTTAAACTTTAACTTAAATGCCTAATTATGACTGAACATCGTACAGTGAAATGGATAAACATTTCCCAAAACACTGACTCTCTTGCGTCAAGAGAATAAAGCCCTTAATCAAACAGAGATGTCTTACCAGTTGGATAAATAGCTGTCTGCTTTGATGTTTTTTGCAGTTGGAGATTTTTGGGAAGAGGATAAAAAAGATGTTTTAATCCTCTCAGATGTGTTGGATTCTCTAAATCCTGTCAATTAATGCACAGTTCCGTCCCGTTCCCCTCCGCAAAATGAATGTACATGACTACAACTTGACTACATTGTTTAGAGCTTGGTCATGCTGACATGATACACTGAAGCTGTTTTACTGACTTAAGGGTTACACATAGTGAAGCACTTGATAAAATGAAGTTTTATGCAAGAGAGATGCATTGTGGATGATTTAAGAGGAAAAATTGCCACACCGGCTGGTACAGTTGCTTAGTAATTCACATTCTTCTACAACAGCAGCTGTGGCGTATGATTTTAAAATGAGGGAGATTAATTTGGGGTATTGGAGGTAATCGCATCGCTCCAGAAATGAGTTTGTCAGAGAATGAATTTCCCACAGGCATCAAGATATTGGACAATGTGGAGCTCGTTTCCCCCCACCAAGGCAGATAAAACATAGCTTCAGGGATTCTATGTGCTCTTGATTTTAATATTCACAAAAATGTCACAGACATGCAATGACTTAAATGTACAGTTTGACACTTACTGAAACAGGCATTACTACCTTTTTATACTGTACCAGTCATATCATGTTGAAAATATGTTGTGATTTATTGAAGCATTGTGGCATTGTAGACTGTAGTTTGCTGTGTATGAATATGCTGAACTGAAATTTATCTCTGAGGAGAATAATAAACGAATCCTATATATAAATAGCTAAATCCCATCAAACTCCTCACATGTAGAGATGCCGAGATTAATACCAACAGTCCTCTTTTTCCTCAGTTATTTGATTTCTCTATGCTGTCATTTCCATCCTGTCTGCCCTTGTTGCGATTATAGGAAATGCCATGTCTAATCATCCTTTGTATGTGTTTTTTTAATTTAATTTAATTAAATTTTTTACATAAGATTAGATGTCTCATATTCATGTATTCGGAGAAAGGTCAAAAGAAACATCTACAAAATTATGTGATATCTCTTCAGTTTGTCAGGAAGCGATTTGGGAAGCGTTTCGGATCTTTTTGGACAGAGTCCCAAACTCTGAGGAGTACAGAGCCTGGGTTTACACCTGCCAGCATGAAAACCTCTGCATGGATGACCTGGCCCAGAACTTCAGCAGCTCTCAGGAGCATCTGGACATGGTGGCCAGAGTGAGTCCAGCAACAACACGAACAAAATAGTTTCAATGACAAATCCACTTTTATGACAATATATATCTTACTGTTTCTTTTTTCAGTGTAAATTTGTTTTGATATCTTGTTTCTTATTTCCAGAGAGCAGCCGAGCAAGCTGAAAGTGAAGGGTATGTGCATACCTTCTTCTGTTGTGTAAAACTTTTCTTTGTGTGTGCGCAGTAATTCTTTAAAAATACACTACCGTTCAAAAGTTTGGGGTCACATTGAAATGTCCTTATTTTTGAAGGAAAAGCACTGTACTTTTCAATGAAGATGACTTTAAACTAGTCTTAACTTTAAAGAAATA
>JAVQJL010077891.1:0-21599 GCA_036024295.1 Nannoperca obscura
CCAAGTGCAGGCAGAGGCACGGCAGAGTGGAGAAAAACAGGGTTTATTAAACACAACCAAACAGGCGGGAGGACAATCTGGGCCGGGAGGAATGGTTACTAGGTGAATGAAGGTGGACACAGTGATGGTCGATGGAAGGCTGCTCCCAGGTTGAGCGGAGCGAGTAGGCGAGAGGGAAACTCAGATGGGAATGGATGGGCGGGCTGGCTGGAAAGCAGGGCAGGGTATGGAGTAAACTGTGGGCAGTGAGGAGAGGGTAATTAGTTAAATAAGCAAACAAAACACAGCTAAGCAAAGACAACAAGCTCAAGAAACTTGCAAGAGGCCGAGAGCAGAAGCTACCACTGTAGTAGATGCAATGATCTGGCAACGATCGTCTGGAGAGCAGAGGAATATATGCAGTGGGTAGATGAGGTGATGAGAAACAGGTGGGAGCCATCAGGTCGGAAGGCAGGTGCGTGTAATGAGGTTCTGGCAGGAGGAGGGAAGAGGAACAAGGCCCACCTACCCACACCAAAATCCTAACACAGTGCCCTTTTAAAATCACACACCATATTTCAGATAGATGTGTTGAAAAATGATGCACAATGTTAACAGCAGCAGGCTGTTTATGCGTGGTGAGTCATATTCAGTGCATCTGGGTGTTTAGTGAGAAACAAGCATCATCATAGCACAGGGGGTAATGAGAAATAAAACTGGACCCCGTAACTCAAATTCTGTTCCGCATCAGCTTCCTCTATGAAATATGGTCAGTAAACGCCACACAGTAGGACTTGTCGTAGCTTTTTGCATGGCTTCCAGCCTTAAGGAGAAATTTGGGAATTCTTAAGTGAATGTGTTGAGGGGCAGGTGCATCATTAAAGCCACCAAAGGACAAATGACACAGAAGGGATGTTTACTTCTGTCTGAAGCTTGCAACTGAAACATTTAATTGATCAACAGATAAAGTTTGGACCTGACAGGGATCTGTTGAAAACGTTCTAGGGAAAGTGTTCCCCTCTGTGCCTGTGCGTCTAAAAGGTGCTGGATGTAAGATCAGAAACTTTCTAGTAGACATAGTTGAAGAGGGTAGGTTGGGTCCTTCCAAGTGGCAAGGACATTTCCTGCGGGAAATCCCCCAATTTAACCTCAGCAGGCAATTCACTTATGTGAGTCCAAATGAGGCAGTACATTATTATTGTTTGCTTGGAATGTAGCATTTGCAAGAGAATTGGCAGGTGTTGCGTGTGCATACAAATGGCGCGCTTGGTTGAAAGAAATTCAAACATCAAATTGAAAAAAAGAAACTGAAAAACAGTAAAACAGTTTATCTATCTCAGTACATAAAAAGTTAAAATTCTTCACGAAATCACTTCCAGATGTACCAGGCCAAAAATAAACAAAAAACCCATCCCACATAGGCCTGCACAACACAATCTCTTTCAAAATTGAAATGTTGCAGAAATATGTCCAAACATTATCAAGCCACTGTTTATCGCCAGTCAAAATATTTTCCTTGACATCCTCCGCATCTGTCTCCACCCATGCCTGCACTGTTGAAAGGATGTGCAGATTAAAGGGCCCATTAGAGCCTCAGTGACACTGTATCCTATATCACAGGGGAGTGTGGTGGAAATGCAAGGCAAAAGGTCTGTGTAATCCTAGTTGAGGATATAAACAGTTTGAAATATCACAGTGCCCGAAGCGCAGCGAGGACAGAAGACATCATTATGTGTGTGGAGGAATTTCACTCATGGTCATTATTTGTGATATGAGGCTGCTGAGCTGCAGTATCAGAGAGCACTCTTTGTAATTTCATATGGGAGTTGGGACCATTTCTCTCTTCTCATTATCTCCGTGGCTTTGGCGATGAAGTATTCTGTGTGTGGACTCTGCTCTTTTAAATATGCTCTCTTTTTTACAATGTTACTACATGTCACTGATTCAGTCCTGATTAACAAAAATGGGCTACTGCACTTATCACATCAGCATATTGGAAGTACACCACAGTGCAGTCTAATATCGGCTCTAGGGCCACATATGAAGCTGATTTTCTTTTTTTAAACATTGGGCTTAAGATAGACTGTCAGCTTTGGGCAGTGGGAATAATGACAATCAGTGGCAATTGCTGCTCGCCATTCTTCTAGACTGAAAACCAGAAGTGACAAAGGTGGAAAATGGCCTGCTGTAACATTCAGATACAGCTCTATGATATGCCAAAATAGCAAGGGACTGAGCTGAAAAACATGCTCTTAGTTTTCTGACAAGAAAGAAAAGATCATTCAGCCATTTTCTTAACTGGCCACTCATATTACATCGTCTTACACAGTCCATGTACGTCTAGCCTGGTAGACGTTCATGTGTAGATGCAACATTTCAGTCCAATTTCATTACATTTGACGGAAAATATGTAGAGGCTACTTGTGGTATTGTGGTATTTTTCAGCTCTCAGCCATTGTTTAGTGTCTGTCAACTCTTCGCCTCATATTGCATGAGCTTGCAAACATGACTGCAGTCAGAGTCCTCCCGTGCTGTTGTCCTCAGCTTGTTTTAGAAAATGCACAGTGGAACATGGACTTGTCAGATAAGATTTGATCGTTCTACACTGAAGGCATCTGAAGTGAATGCAAAGGCTCTGGTTATATGCGTCTTGATCTCATTATCAGTCAAAGTTACAGGGGTCACGTTTTCTTCATTCTACTGTTGTTCATGAATGCTGCAGAACAGCAGCTCAGTACAGTTCACTGTGACTGAGATTTGTCACCATGGTCCACAATAGCTAAGAGCACATAGGTCTAGTTAAACTTGATACTTTTTTAAATCTATGATCTTTAAACAACAAATGGCATTGTAGTATAAAATATGTGATCGAGGCCTTGAGAAATGTACATTATATATTATGTACATTTATGCCAACTAGAAAAGGACAAAATCATTGCAGTATGTCACTCAATCCCAGAATTCAATGACATATGAAACGTATTATGTATTGTATATAATAGAAACACGGCATAAAAGTTTAAAGGATGTTTTCCCTAATGTATAATAACACATAATCCCCTATACCACATTATGTGGACAAATTACAGCCTAAGTGCAGTCTTGTTAGCCCCAAAGAGAGTTTCCTGTGTATCAATCCAGTCTGAAGTCCTGGTGTGTGTGACTCCACTTCAACACTGAAGCCCCATATGAATATCTGGCTCTGAACGCTATTGGAGCTGAGAGAAAAAAGAAAGCAGCAGGAGAAGAACAAAGGAAAACTTTGAAGTCACTTCCTAGCTTGCGTGTTGTCTCCACCACTGAAACTTTTCCGCTATGTAGAAAGCATGAGAGCGGCCTAACAATTTGTCAACTGTGTGGTGTCTCCCAAGAGACAGCACAACAGGAAGTCAGAGCGACAAGAGCAGGAAAGTGGGGACAAAAGAATGAAAGAGAAGAGGATAGAAAGAGAAATAGTGCGAGAAGTGTGTTGGCAAGGGGGAGGGGGGCAAGACATTTGTATGCGAGACTTAACTTTGGCACATTAGCATTCAGTGACTAGTCACTATCCACTATGTGCTCACTCCACTATAAATCAAACAGCTTGTTTACAGCGTAGGAGTGCAACGACTGAGGGGTTGTTGCTGATGCAAGGCACACCATGAGACCACTCTGAGCGCTTCACATTTGATTTTGATTTTATGTGCAAAGCCCGCAGTCAAAGCTGGATCTCTATGCTAATGACATTCAGAAGAACATCTTGATAAAATTGATTTGACTGATAATTGGCATCTGACAGACAATAAAACCTCTTTTGCCAGGAACGTCTTCCAGTAGTTCATGAAATTCATTCAACAGTGAGAGTTTGCTCTGATAGCATCTGTGGCTACTCATCACTAATATCAACTAATTTACAAGTTTAACCGGTTCTTACTGTTCATCACACATAGATTAGAATTAGAATTAGAATTATTGGTCAGAGTTGGATTTTCAAAATAACATTAGCTGGCCTGAATGGTGGTGCTACCAAAGTGGCTATCTCATATTCATAATAAAATCAATGATGGCTGAATTCCATTTAGTTGCTTCAGTTACAGGGTGCTAGTAGTGCGCATGCTGGCTCACTGTCATGGCTTACTGGAGCATTTGAATAGAAACAGAGCAATCATTAATGTTATTAGTAACACATGTTTTTTCTGCTATGACAAGTCAAGATGTCTGCTGTATAAAAATGTTGCATGTAACAATTAAATAGCTGTATGTATTTTCTTTCTTGGTGGTCATTTTGGTAATTGGTCAAAGAGTCATATTCATGAACATTTCCTTCCTCCGGTTGTCAATGTCATCTGCCACTCATTCAAACATCTGCCAAACTGCAGCCTGAGCCAAGAGACTCGTGACCAGCGGATGTGTAATTCTGTCTAACTCTGTCTCAAGACATGACATCAAAAAATACACAATTCCTTAACATCAGCAGGACTTTTATTCACAGTTAGCCCCCCTTTGGTGTGCACTTTCCAGAGTTTTTGGGGCTGAAAGCAGGAGGAGCAGGCGGAGGAGACCTGAGCTGACGCTTAAAGGATCCCTTGACTCGGCTCTCCTCTTCAATCCTCTGCAGAACGCATTAACCCAGATCAGCTGCGGTTCTAATCAGAGGTACTCAGGCTGAGGACCAACTGTTACACAACAAAAACAACTGGGATTTGTGTATACGCTCTTATAAACAGTCACACTGGTGTATGTGTATGTGCAGGAACATCAAGACACACACAACCAGTCTTTCTGGCACACACGATGTACAGTATCCAACTTTTTAACACACTCAGACATACACACACACAACTACAGCTGTGGGATTCACAGCCTGTTCAGGTTGCTAGAGAGCTTCAAACATCCTCTCATTGAACATATTTATGGGGTGCAGGTGAGAGATGAGCTTTGTAGTACAGGTTGGTGCTACAGATCAAACTGATTGTTGTTTGCAGTTTTACACAATCAATTATTTGCATTTTGTGTATAATGTTAAATATTAATGTCTTACAAATTTAACAATCCATGTTTAATTTCACTTTTTCATAGACCAGGGCACAGTTTTCATGTCATCATGTCTGGCTGCATCAAGTATCAGAAGGATATTCTGAATCTAAAACAAAGGTAGTCAGTGGAATGCCCTTTGTCCATTTTTGCAACTTTTAAAGGTTACAGAAGGACCCAGTATGAATCCACGCAGCTCTAATGTGCAGTTGAGTTTAGAATCTGCTGTGTGGGTTATAGAGGCACAAGTTAGGAATAACAGAGGTTTCAGCAATTGTCTCCGGAGTGGAGACGTTGATTCATCCGTGGAAAGACCTTGCTCTGGATAATTTCATTATGCAGATGAGTATGAGCGCTCCTGTGCCTGTGACCGTGGTGAAAAGGACACCGGTGGCGTGCGGCTGGCAGGACACGTATGGGCTGGCAGAGTAATCCATACACTTGCGGGAAGTGTGCCACCACCACCACTACAGTGATATCCTGATCAGTTGCAGCTATCCCCTCTCCTTGGGTTTAACAGGGAAAAATGGCATTCTGAAAAAAGCCACAGCATTCCTCTGACAATGCTGATGTCTGTATAGCATAAACAGATGGGAGTTTTTGGCTATGCTTAGCCCCAGCTTAACTTTACTCCAGGATCTATTGTTTTTATTTATAGCAGGCTGCAGCTGTGTTGGCATTTTCATGCTGTGGAGAATTTGGTTCCCAATCAAAAAGAATTGGAAGTTACTCAACCCTCCATTGCTAATGATAACGAAAATTAAAGTGGACATTTAATATAACAGGTTTCAAACAAAGTGTTGAAATATACACAGTGGAAACTGTAAATTTTTTAGATGAAACAATGGCTTTCTGCTCTTGTTCTGTTCAGTTTTCTAGTGTTCTCCGTTCACAAATAATCACTCCCCTCCCTCATTCTAAATATTAAAACATAACCATTTTTGCTGCGGGGAAATGTGCACACTGACCCTTCTGAGCTTAACATTGCACATGAATGCACAGTCTAAGTATATTCTGAATTCTCTCCTACTTATGAGTTTAGGTGGCGGGTGATTTGTGGGTAAAAGAAGATAAAGATCAAAGTTACTCATCCATCACCCCAGCTTGCTTTAATTTTACCTGGAAAATCATAAGAATCTATTTCAGAAGTTATGAGTCAAAAGAGAGAAGACAGGTTTTCCTTCCTTCAAAAAGATCAAGACTTTCCCACTCTGCTTACACTTGTGAGTGAGACAGCAGTGTGGCTGCCACTGCAGGGGGCATTGAGGTTCAAAGCAAGATGCAGGGTGTGCTGATGGACTCCTAAGATGGTGGTAGTTACTTGAAGAGAAAAAAAAGTAGTGCAGCTCTGTTGATAATACAGTGGATTATCTGCATGGAATTGAACTGCTTTTTAAATTAGAAATGTTGTTCTCCACACAATGCTCCATACAACGGCGTCACAGCAGACGGTCCTCCAAACTTCCTGCTCTTCCGGCTTCGTTACAGCAAATGGACCTGCCACGTGGAATATTCATATTCATGTCTCAAACTAATGATCTTGTGTTTTCCCTGATTACTAGAGTTTCTTTTGGAGTAAAGGTTGAAAAGCAGCAGTGTGAGGGGACCCAGATCACACGAGGATGAAGAGGAACACACCATCTGTGTGCATTTCCTGTGTGTTTTGCGAGTTATCAAACATTACATGATGCTTCATATGTTTTCTTGTTTGATATTCTGCTGAATGTCAGTCCCTCCAAAACACCCGCAAAGTAGATCAAGCCTCCTGGCTTTGTGCAAAGCCATACTTAGGAGAGCCTGCATTAAGCATCACTTTCTGTTTTACCACACTCACGTTTCTTCTTCGTTTTTTTTTTTTTTTTTTCATGCAGAAGTAATTTGCCCATCAGACATGGATCTGAACCTGTAATTATCTACCAGCCAGAGCACTGTCCCTGTAGTTCTTTTAAGCAGTCCGGGATCCAAAGACATTCAGGGAGGTCTTCCTCTGTCCCACACATCAGGCGAAAGCCCCCGGGTGCCCCCTCTTTTCTCTCCTTCACCCACACTCACACACATGTTTTCACTTTACATGTGTGAAGCTGAGAACTTATCATAATGTACAGTCACCAGGTTTGCCTCACACAGAAGTTCCAATACAATACATTATATTTTAGTCTAAAAAAGATTTAACTGCATTAATAATGACATGGTAAGTAGTGTAAATGTGATTTCCTCAGTCCATGATTGTTAATTTCTTTCACTTCAAGTTGGTCAGATAAGTCAAGTATGTAATACATTGTCATTTCATGCTAACTTCACACAAGCATCCAGTGGTCAGTAGTGTGAGATTCAATTCTGTATTTTAAGTAAAAGTAGCAATAACACAATGTAAAGACTCTATATATTACATCTTATAAATAGTATATGTTTAAAGTAAAAGTCATACATTTAAAATATTAAGTAAAAGTAAGCATGCATATATACAGCAGAGACTTGATTATTTCAATTTAATGCCACTTTATACTTTGAGTCCTACGATTTAGCCCAAACCCAAAGAATATAAACATCCTGAGATAAGATGCAGGCTATCAGGTTTTTTCCTTATGATTTCTTCAGACAGACAAACACCTGTGAAGTAAAGATAAGCAGCTATACGTGCGCATAATGTAATAGTAGGACATTTTGAGTATAAACAACAAGATGAATCATTTGATTCTGAAAATCAGATTATAATCTCTTTGCTTTGATCGCAGCAAAAGTTTTTGTTTTGCTTTCTTGCCGCGTAATACAGTGAGGCATTGTAGCACATGTGCACATGCTTTGAACCTGATGGGAAAATAGGGTTGGATCATTCATGTTTTGATAGTTAATGTGTCCTCTGTGAATTGTAGACTAGAAGCAAAATCCTTGTGCCGGTTGCTCTGATCAATCTAATTCATTCCTGAAATGTCTGTTACATCGCAGTGTCCTGCTGCTGTCCTGTGAAAGGCTACATTGCAGTCTGCTCCGACAGATGGGGTCTGTCTGTTGAAACAACCCTGAATCAATATGCAGTGGGCCAGGCTACTTCTTTGTCTCCGAAACACTTTTTTTTCCTCTCCATTCTTTGCTGCTTGTCTCTTACTTTTTTATATTGTGCAATACCTTCTATGAGACGGAGTCCAAGAACATTTTAAAAGTCATGAACAGTGGGAGACTTTGCTTTTAAAAAGCTGTATATTACTTTTGCAAATAGAAATATGTTGTTCATCCTTTGTTGTTTTCAAATTGTTGATTCAAGATCCAATCTAGAAAAGCGTAATAACAACCAGACATCACACACCTCATGAAAAAGAACACTTATTTTATTCTATTACTCCTTTAAATTGGTTATTTTGGAACAATGAGATAACACTGTACAGAGACTGAAACAATTACTGTGTTAGTTGTAGTTACTTGTGTCCGCACAGACACCATGCACTGTGAGCCCTCTACTGGTCACTATGGGGTCAGTTAGAGTGTACACTCATTCTTTGCCTGGTCAAACCAAAATCAATAGAAAGCAATTGTCGGAGCGACACTGAAGAGACTGTTAGTAGCCAATCTAAAGTAAAGGAACAATTTTTCACTTTATGTTGAATCAGACAACTAGTCTTTTTGATTAAAGTGGTCTCTGCTCTGACAGACAAAACAATGATTTCAGACTATCGTAGAAATAAACAACTGAATTTATTCACCCTCCCTCCATGGATTTAAAGTATATAGCCTCTGGGCTTAATTATTATGTATCATAATTATTATGTATCATAATTAAGGAATAAAAAAGAGATACATATTAACTTATACCATAATGCACTCTGTGCTGTAGCTGGTAGGTGACGAGAGTAACGCATTTTGAAATAATATTTTATTCATTATGGTGGTAGCCTTTAGGGAATGAAATGGTAGTGACATTTATTAAAATGTTCCATAGTACTCACCTAAAAAACTCGAGATGTCTCTGAACGCCACTGTGAGGACCACCTCTATATTATGGACTACTGTTAGTGGTAGTAAGTGACCCTTACCAACGGGTCTCAGCATCATGTAGTGTGATTTATCCCCATCTCCGGAGGCGGGGAAGTGCGCATGCGCTTGAGATCTCCTAGCCACATGCGTTAAAATCGCGACTGCGTCAATCTCTCAGAGACACCAAGCAGGAGCGGAAGTGAAGCAGGTCTATCTCGGAATTAAAGCAAAATAGATGAAAAATCTATTATAAAACCAAGAGTCCAGTAGTGGGAAAATGAATATGGATTATAGAAGCTGTAATATAAATAAACTTATATGAACCATTTTTATTGCGTGTAGTTTGGTGTTTTAGTGAGAATATACATATAACAACATGTAAAATGTATCAAATATCAGATAATGCACATGGATGATTGGCCGTTTTAAAATGGGTAACATGATGTATTCAGGCACACATTGCAGCAAAATGATATATAGTGGGAAACATACATAGTGGGAAACATACATAGAGTCACTGGATACAATGTGGGCTAGTAACAATATTATAATATTTGTTTCTGTCCTAATAAAGTTGCTAATGCACTTTTATCTTGTGAGATTAGAGTGAAACTATTTCGTTTAATTCTTTTTTATATTAACTCTGGCACTAGGATTGCTCAGAAAAAGGTAACGTTTATCACCGAGCTTTATTTTAAAAGTCAAACCGGAAGTTGTAGGTGTCAGTATGGCGACCTTGACAGCGGTCTCACTCTCGACGTTCAGCCAGTAGCGGCCGCCGAGCTTCGGAGCGCTGATCCTCCTCAGCGTCGGGAAGGCGTGTGGTGGTTCGCTGTCGCACGTTCACTAAACGCCGTTCGTGTTTTATTTCCTGCCCAACTTCCAGCGGGATACAAAGCTCTCCATCTCAGACCCAACATGGGTTAGAAAGAAAGCGACCCATGGATTATCCACTTTGTGCACTTCAGCGAGGATGATGGGGGGGCGGACGGACTTGTTTTCACAGAGGCATCCTGACAAAGACGGGGATTGAGATCTGGATCAGCTGCCTCCCTCTGTCTCGCTTAGCATCTTTTATTATTTTTTCCTTTTTTTTAATTATTATTTCCCCGCGTGTGTGCGAGACAGAGAAATGTTTGCAGAATTGCTGTGCGGCGCCGTGGCTCTGGTCCTGTATGTCAACACTCTGGGCGCCGATTTCTGCTACGATGACAGGTAGGCTACTTGGATGAATGAATGACATCCAGCCCCATGCTACTAACATCACTGCGCTGCACCTACGCTACATCTCCTCGCCTACACCTTATCAGTTCTGGACAGCAGCAAAGGAATAACCATTCATTCATTACGTTGCCATTACGAGTGAGCAGCATATCATTGCACCAGCAACACTGGCATTTAATTCGTGTGAGCTGAGCTTTTTCATTAACACACGCAGTCTGCCTAAAGGCAAGGATCAGTTTATCAATAGAATATGGTGCTTTGAGGAGCTGGAGAGTGATCGATCTACTTGTTATGCTCACCTATCTGTGTGCCAGTAACTTTGAAATCACTGTTACATCCTTTCTCCTGCCGACACAAGTGTGTTTTCTGTGAGTTTATTGCAATCACGAGCATGCTGTATTTTCACATTTATTCCTATCACATTCCTGCCGCAGTAATGTGTCTCCGCTGGGTCACTATAGTTTTCCATAGGATGAACAGTGAAGTCAAGAGTCCACAAGCAGTGTGCTTGGACGCCTCAGTGCAAAGTGTTGCAGTCTCTGGAGTCCCGACCAGCTCCAAGTCTTGAGTTGTTCTGAGGAAATAATTGATCTCTGGAGGAGAAACACGTCTACACACTCCACAGCAGAAGTCCCTTGCTTTGACAAACTGTTCCAACTGTGCAGCCTGCTTTGAGCAAAGTTTTTAGTTGTTAATTTACTTTAAAACAAGGCAAGAAGTTGTCACCCTCCACTTGAAACCATCAGTTTGAGAAGTGGAGAGCAGTACATGTGTTATGTATTACTCATGTAGCTGGCCTTTTGATATTTGATGGCTGAATGGTTGTCAGTGCCTGAGGCTCATTAATGCACCATCCACGCCTCCATGTAGGTCAGAGGCATCGTCGTTTTCCTGCCATCACTATCCTGCATCTTGCTATCCTTTTAAAGCTGTATACAGGTTGATTAATAATGAGCTAATATTTGTAGATATTAGGAATGAACACACCTGCTCTTATTAGAATATCGTGCAGCTTATAATCTTGTATTTGTGCTTTGTACCAGCCGTTGTATAACAGGTGCTGTGCAGCTTCTGAAACACACCCAGAGGGTACAGCTTAGTGAACAAACAGTACATTAACGCCCTCCACATCAACTGGTCATGTAGCTGATTTCCTTTACAACTTTGCTCTGCACTGTACATTTCCTGCTCAGCACATTCCCTAAGGCCTTTTTGCTGTCTGATACTTTTCTTGTGGTGGAGTCGCTATGCCTTTGCACTTTGTGCTAAGCTCAGATGATTGTAGCTACTCCTGTGCAAGAAAGATGTTGTTCTGTGTCCATAAACCTGTCAGGGAGTGGCTCTGCTGTGGAGAGGTGAGAGGCTGCCGCTGGCTGACAACTGCTCCTGCAGAGTCAGCTGCTGTGTGGCTGCTGGAGAGTCTCGAGCCTCCAAGTTTTTAATGTAAAACAGAAAGCCAAACCCTGATTATTCTGTGAAGGGATGTTAACATACTGTTATTTATTACCATGTAAGTTTGGGTCCACGTAATTGCAGACCTCTTACGAAACAGATGAGTTCTCCAATCCCAGACAGGGATTTTTGAAGATTTTCTCTGACGTATTCTGTCTCTGCCATGTTTTTTGTTGCAGGCTATCTGTCATTCAGCGTTATCTGTTTTTAACACCATGTGTTTGGTTCAGGCTTGTAATTAGCAGCCGTCTCCTGTCTCCTTGGGCTCCACTGTGGGAGGGAGGGAGGGTGCGACAGAGATGTATAATTGTGCTAAGTAAAACAGCCCTGGACACACGGACTGATCTAACTTGCTAATGCTGTGCTTGTGTAGAAAAAAAGCTGATGTGCCTTGGTGATGTAAAGAAGCTGTCATCATGGAAAATACAATATAAGTGTGTGGATGAAGATTAATCAAACTGCGAGCTTGCCGTTACCCAACCCCCTGCAGCTTGTAGGCCGTTTATGGATCATTCAGATAATGTTTTTCAAAAACTGAAAAGGGCATTAGTATCAGAGAATGTAAGGCCTCATGCTCAAAAACCAAGGTATGTAGCTCATATCTAAAAGTAAAAGGAAGCTCTGCTGCTGCCGTTTATGATAAATAGTTGCAGAATAATTAAATATGGATATTTTGTCACAGTGCAACATAGATTCGTCTCTGTGATGAGACAGATTGTGACACCCTTTTGCTCCTGGCTGTGAAACCAATGCATTGACTTAACTCAGCTAGTGGTGAAAAGTTAAGATCCAGAATTGTGGTGTGTGTTTGGGTGCGTGTGAAATGGCTTGGGGTTACTAAGCTGGCATAAAAGACACCTGAGGATTTGCAATTGATTGGCTGGTAGTCTTGTATGGCAGCGGAATACATTATGCTTTCTTTCCATTTATTCTTGTCAGGATTCTTCCGTTCCAGAAAAATAAAAAAGGGAATTGTGTGTTTGGAGTTCTTATCAAAGGGGAGTTTGCTGGTTACACATTAATTTAAGCTTTATGCATTCCATACATAGTAACCAAGGCCATCAGGAGGTCACAGTTAAAGGGGGAAAAGAACATGTGTACACGGGTTAAAAGATATGTTATCCTCCAGGCTGTAAAAAAAAATAATCCCATGCAAGGCAGTTTTTTGACCCTGCAGTCAGTCACTGCCCCTCCTTCAATAAAAACGACAGCCAGCAGGAGTGGCCTGCTCCACGGTACCAAATCGCCCCGGGGAGCTTTTCCCCTCCCCTGGACACACTCATCATTAGCACATACACAGCTTTGACACCTGCGCTGGAAAATGGGACTCATACTTCATGTAGCTCATATCTCTGCTGCTGTAATCTACAGTTAGGGCTGAATGAAGGAATGGGAGAGACCAGATAAATGTCAGAGGAGAAATACTGGCACAATATTCTGTGGACCTGCTGTTAAGCTTGCAATCTAAGACCGAAAGATGCGGTGTAACCGCAAAACCTGGTGAGGGCATTAGTGCATTCTTAGCTTGCAGATGTCACAGTCCTTAAAGTTTCAGAATTCTGAACTGGTGGTGAAATCAAAAAGGCCGCCACTTTGTCCGTTTAACAGTTGAAAACATGGAGCTGTTTTCAAGGTGTATTTCAGCCTATCTACACACACTGGTTTCATGGATTTTCGTTCCCTGTCAGGAGCTTGACGAATGTGATGACTTGCACCCACCTCATTTCTCTTCTTCCTAGCATGATGTCATAAGGTTTTCACTGTGTGAAGATGTGTGAAGGTTGCAGGTCACGCTGAAGGACGCCCGCCTCCCTGGGCATGGCCGATGATTTATAACGCTCAGACAGTTGGTAAAGGCGAGTCGCTGCTCTGCTCCATGGCCCCTGAAAGCTTTATTAGAGAAGTCGGGATTGGGGGCAGAACCGCACGCTTCACCCTGATGCAGTATGATGTGAGCTCCAAGTCGATGACAGCAGAGAAGACACACAGCACTTTGGGCTGTGACTCATGTTGTTTAATGATCATACCAACCAGGTTACAGAAAGAAAACTGAGAATGTTTATTTATTCATTTTTTCATTTTTGCTTAATTTTATTCAATTTTATTTTGTGTATTGTATACAGTTTCCTCATAGACTTCATACTCCAATGTACTGGATACTATCATTTGAAGGCACTGTGTGGTCCTTGTGAGGTGGAGACCAGCCTGTGTTGACCTACCTGGCCTGATGTGGAGGTCTGTGCCCGTCCTGCCTCTTCCTTGGCACGGTGTGTCAGTGCACTGATCTGGAACCCTACTCTCATGGCCTGTACTGTAGGATGGGCTGCTTGTGGTTATGTTGAGGGCGGTAACCCAGCAGTTGAGTATCTCCGCTTTTTTCCCAGTGAGGCTTTCTCTGTCTGCGCTCTGTAATTACCGTACTGCCTGCAGAGAGGGACTCACGACATGGTTTGGTAGACATAGCTGCTCTTCTCTCTCTCTCTTTCTTTCTTTCTCTCTCTGTCTGACATCCCTTCAACAACCCCCCAAAGCCTTTTAGGCCTCCAACTCCCATCATCCAACGACTGCCTCCAGATGGTCCCGTTTGGTAAGCAGTTTAGGGTTTTTCTCCCTTCTACAGCTTGAAGGGGAAGGTTTGAAGTGGATTCAAATGAAGGATGCTGCGCTTGCTTGTAGCCAGAATGAAGACATCAAAGTTCCCGATGGCACAGACAGAGCGGAATAGAGTCAGTGAAGATGGCCCCATGACAAAGCACATAGTCATATTATTGTATTTTCTAAAGTGGCTATCTTTTAAAAGAAAATGTAAATGTGGCTCAAATGAAGGGGGTTGCTCATATTAACGATCCAATAGAGAATTATCACCCGACTATGCAGGCTGCCCTTAATTCTACAAAGCTTTATATCAACTTTCAGCTAGTAGTTTGGTTTTAAGGCAAGCAAATTAAGTGTTTTGGTTCTCTCCCATCACTCTCATAGCATTTTTGCCCCCTGGGAACAAATAAAGTTTTTTGATTATGAATTGAATTGAAAAAGTTTCACAGAAACAATAACTAATCTTGCGCCATCTAGTCATTTCACAGAAATGGATGAATCTCTTATTAGAATATGCCGTCATTGTGACCATCTTTACTTGAGCTACAGCAGCCCGGAAAGATCTGCTCCGTGTCTAACCACAGATAGATTGAATCTCCATTTTCCTAAGCTCTCATTTTCCAAAAGATAGCCAATGAGGTTAGAAATCTTTTTTTCACCCGTGCCACAATTGAAAGATAAGCTAGCCTGGCAGAAATATATTTGTTTCTAAAAATACCATTAATGAGGGGTTCTGATGTGTTTGTGAGTTGCTTTCCTTACCCGGCAAACCCTACAGTATTACACGAAGCATCGGAGTATAGATAAAGTGAGTTCATATTTAGGTCAATAGGAAACAGCTGACTAGATATGATGTTCCCTTTTGTCCCTTACTGTCATCAGGCCCAGAATAAGACTTCATTATACTGCATCTTGGCTATTGAATTTCACCTCCTGAAGTTTATTTAAAAAAGACTGGCCTTTATATTGAATTCTCTGTGGTATGGGCAGAAAGGAAAAATCTGAAATACCTGCATATTTGGAAAATGTGCAATAGCGATTAAATTTGAGAAAGTGTTTAATTGGTGCACTTCCTTACATGTAAAATGTGTGGAAACACACACATTTCAGCAGAACACAGCATTTCTGTTGCCTAACTGTGAACTTCCTTTTTCCTACCTTTCCATTGTGGGTCACAAGGTTTCTCAGTGACTGTCAAACCAATTCAATTAGCTCCTCAGACTGCTGTGTGGTCGAGAGCGGGAAGGCAGCTACTACTGTAAGATCTGTGTATTGGTGAGTGTGACCCCGTCGGGTTTAGGCAGACCTTCTCCTTCCAGCTGCTCCTCTCACTGCTCTGGCAGAAACTGAGGGAATATCAATTATTTTTGGTTCACAATAATTACAACATGATTTTCTGTAATTCAGCTAAGCCAATATGTTGGCAGATACATTATTGCAGTACAGAAATGCAAAATATATGTTTAAATAAACCATAAAAAACAAGGAGGAAGAGCTTCTGATGTGTAATACCATAAACCCCAAAGTACACTGCTTCATTGAAGTACAACAATTTTTTATCTTTATCATTGCAGCTACATTATTGACAACAAGGTCAATACACAATGGACTCAAACAATGATGCTATAACACTAACAAGATTATTAACCAAACTATCCACACGGCTCTATTGGTGGCTATGACGGTCTGTCAGTCCACCACTTTGGTCCAGACTGAAATATCTCACTAACTATCAGATTGACTGCCATTAAACTTTTTCAGACATTTCTTTATTTTCCTGTTTTCCTGTAGTGACAACAACAATTTCAGTTTCTCCAATACTTTGTTTTATGACCAAAACTAATGACAAGCCTCAGCTGGACTTTGTGTTTTGTGCTCTTGCTTGAACTCTTGTTTGTTAACTGTATAGTGGTCACAAACCCCCCCCCCCCAAAAAAAAAAGAAAGAAAAAAACATGAAGTGATCTTTTTGTTTGTGTAAAACATCAGGCAGGCTATAAAATAAAGCCAACTGACATGTTAACTATTCACAAATCTGGAGTTCATTATAAATAAGATACAGTTTAAACAGTTTAAACTAAAAGACGCATTCTATTCATCATTGTGCCCAAATCTGATTAGAGTGTAAACATGGTAGCTCCCACTAAACTGTGGTCCAAGTGTTTCACTTATTCACAGTAATCCTGGATGATGTTTTAACCAGGGAACATGCTCCTTGGATGCCACCGGACACCCATAACCTTCAGGTCCAGATGATGTCTAGGAAACGTGATACATACATGAGTGTTAAATACCTGTGATTGCTTTAGGTGGAGCTGAAGGTGTACCTCCCTTTGATTACTGGAGCAAACTGCTGTCTGCCGTTGGATGAAACGGAATACGTGTGGCAGGCTCTAGGGAGCTGAGTCACTCCGGTTATTGGCCGCTTCAGCTGATTGTCATTGGTGATATGCAACAGCACTAGGTAACTGGTCTCATTGTGGGACTGAAAGCTGCTCATGAGCAGTCTCCATGTTCATCGTTTCTTGAAAGCCCACGCTGTGCTCTAGCCCGGCCAGGGCAAGAAGCATTAATCAGGCTATAATGCTTTGTAATCACCTGACTGGTATGCAGTGGGATGAGAAATGGACCATATGTACATGTCAGGTGGCTGCTTGGTGGTGGATTGAGGCATTAGAGATTGTCTTCGCTTTGGGTATTCTCAGGGCTCCTGGCCTGGCTATTTAATTAAAAGCTAACAGATTATCTCTCCTAATACATCATGTGGTTATAGCAGCACAAACACATACAGTACAGTATACTACACACAGACACACACACACACACACACACACACACAACGTTAATAATCGCCTTAAATGGGAATAGTGTGTAATACTGGACTGAATCATCTAATAAGTAAATCGTTCACATGGTCAGTATCAAATGGCAGACATTCAACACTGCTTCTCAACAATGTGAGAAAGGCATTAAAGCTGCCAAGGAATACACTAAGTTAAAATGAAGGATCAAATGTGCTGTTTGAACAACAAAATGAGATTAGCCGGATTTATAATCAAATAACATGATGCATCTGGTGTGCAAGCTCTGTGTGCCTTCCTGAAAACAATGTTTCGAACGGGTGTAGTGATCGGTAAATGCTGGGTATAGGTTATGCTCCCATCATTAAACATGGGTCTCAAAGATTTCACTCAACCAGGCTAAGTTGTTAATGGGTCTAGACAAGGGTTTGGATTTCGATGGCTAATGCTGGCTGATGGCTCTTAAGCCGTGGCCACTCTCAGGCTCTTGGCCCTCTTCATATTAATGGGATTAACAGGCCTGTGGATGAGAGGAGGCACGACGTGTAAGCAGAGAACCCCAAGCCATTAGAAACAAAACAGGGATGCTATAGTTTGCCCTTTTTCATTAAGGAAGAGGAGAAGGCAACCTCTCTTCACCAGGCCTCTCCATCTCCTTGGCCTTATTCTCTGACAAGGAGCACTGGCTCGTTTCGATAAGGTTATGACACAAGTTGGCCAGTTCGGGGGCAATGCCTTTGTCTATTGTAAGAAGATGGGGCTGTGTGGTCCCTCTGTTCTCCCTGGACCCAATGAAGGAGGCCATTTGTCCCCAAATAGAGGGGGAATTAAACTCTGGTTGTGTTGGCCTGTTGTTTATGAAGGACAAAGAAGCAAGACCTCAGTGTTCACTGTTTGAACAGAGCAGAAAACTGCTGCAGCTTTGCTGACCAAACCTGTCAGAACCAATTGCGTGAACTCATTACAGTTGTACGTGCTCTGGTTAGCATTTTCAAATAGCAAGGGTAGAGGATTCACAGTTAATGAGCTAACAGAAGCTTCCTTGTGTTATGAATATGCCAGCTCGACTTGTCAGTTTTGGATGGCTTGGATTTTTAGCTGGAAAGATGATGCATTAGTCAGTGCACTCAGGAAATGCGGCCCAACAAGTTTTAGAGCTTGTTGCCAGCTTTTGGTTGCCAAAGCTGACAGAATGGTTGACATATTTTAGTCATTTATATTTGAAGCAATTATAGTTCTGCTTATTTATAAGCCTTATTTAGTAATGAAAAAGTGAAATCAAGAATTGTTAAACATGTTTTACATAACCCAAATCTACTTGTTGGTTATCTCACGGTGCCTCTGTCTTTCAGAATGAACTAAACAGTTGTGAAGCTTTCAAGAATAACCCGATTTGCTGCATTCATATTCTGAAGCGTGGCGGTGTACTGCCATAGCAGTCTGTTGCAGTACTATCCTGTTTATCAACGTTGCCTCTCAGGATTTGAGAAAATCTGTGTAACAGCAGTGCTCATTTATCATAAAATGTAGGTATTTTTAAATAGTGATTTGTAAAGGCACAGACAAATGATGTCATCCTGCCGATAGGGGCATCAGATCAGAAAATGCTTCTTTGTGTCATTCTAAAGAGCACTTGCAAATGATGTATTTGACGTTTCATTTGGAGGACTTGTTGGGACAGTGGCAAATGCTGCTTTTGATCCCAGGGGAAATAAATCACAGACACTGTACAGCTGGCCACCAATGAAAACAAGTAATCGTGCTAAATCTTTTATTGATTTGATGTTGTCGGTTGGGACTTTTTCCCTGTCGCCAGGTTCAGGTTTCCTTAAAGAGTGTTTGAATTTCTCTGACCTGTGTTATTATTGTGGCTGAAGTGGTTTTTAAATATGATTACAGTATCTGGTGTTTCCTAAGTGAGTCAGATGCAGCGCAATGTGTTTTCTCTCAAGTTACTGAGTTGAGGTATAGAGAGAGAACATTATTGTACATTTCAGATGAGAGAAAAGAAATAGAGAGGGACGGGTCAGGTGTGTATTGTAGCACAACTGTAGCACTTTTCTTTATTTGTGGACAAGCTGACTGAGCAAATTGGGGACCTGAACAGTTGCCTCCTCCCTCTCTCTTCCCTAACTTCCTACCTCTGACCAGACCACAGCAACAGAGGAAGCACATCTTTTCACAAGCTGCCTCTAATTGATACCATTGAGCCCTGGGAACCCAGCACATGGTTTTAGTACTCAGCAAAATGCGTGCAAAGCACAACAGCCTGCAGCATGCCACCCTCTGGGACACCACAGGTTATTTACAACCAGACGACCAGTCTGGCCCAAGTTCTCGTTTAGTTTCATTTAAGTAAGTTAAAAAAAATAAATACCCACCGCACTTGGATTTGACCCTTGCCAAGCCTTTCATCAAGTAGCTACACTGAGAGAGGGCAAGAGTTGAATCCAATCCAGAGCTGTAATCTCAGCCTTAGGGGGCTTTTCGCTAAATAGCTGTGTGGGTTATGAAAGAATGAAACCTGTTATATATGTTGTGTAAGTTCCTACTGCTGGTGCTGGCTTTGTGCTACTGTTTCTCTCCGTTCTTTTGCTGCTCCTCACCAGCTACACCTGCAGAATATTCAGAGTTGTTTAAATAAATTATTTTATTTTTAATTAGTCATGTTAAGTAAGGTTTTGGGCCATATATCTTTTGGTGTTGGGATGTGGAATTACCAAATCCAATAAAATGTGGTGTCAATTGACTTGTTCTAATGTAGCTTGTCATGGCTTGGTGTGGCAGACAAGTCTGACATCTCTCCAGATGGAGAACAGCTTGTGTTGTATTGTGTTTCGCAGACAGAGCCAACTCTCTCGTTCGCTCTCTTCCTCTCTTTGCTCACTCTCCTTCTCTCTCTGTCATCATGAATAAAATCACACTTGTGACAGATTGATGGAATCATGATGGTTTACAGGGTTGATTTCAGTGGTTTGTTTTGGCTGAGCACTGACCCTTAGTGTCTGTGGCCATGGTGTTTCTCCTCATTTTTGACCTTTCACATGTGTGACTTTCCCCTCTTGCTATTTTGCCGAGTGAGGTCTTCCTCTTCAGCAGGAGGTGGATACACACAATTGGCCCACGTTTATTTTTGATCCCAGGTTGAAGTTTTGGTTTGGAGAAAGTGTGCACCAGAGGATCTGGAGCGAAGCGCTGTCAGCTGCTCTGACAGAATAATGAGACTCCTTAAATGCGCTCTCAAGAAAAATAAATGTTTCATCTGAAAGAGATTGAGGGTATGCAAAAGAGAAAAGAGCTGAGCTGGCAAGAAAGCAAGAATGACTGATAGAGCATTATGGCATTAGATGGAAGGTCTGATCCTTGATTGTTTAAGTGCGACTGTGAAGGCCTCGAGGCTATCCGTTTCAGTCTGTGGTGAGCATGTGTTGTTCTGACTGTGAACTCCTGCTGCTTAGGGTCTTACAACTTTTACCTGATGAGATGTTAAGAGGGCCCAAAACCACACCGGATCCCCCAAGTGGCTCTTTCAAACGTGTCCAGCCTGTACTGTAGACACATTTCTTGCCACCACATGGTAGAAACATCAGTGTCTGTTTTAATTAGGAAGCAGCTTAAGGGAAATCTATCCACGGCCCCGCTGGCTTCCAAACTTTGTTTTCACTTGTGCGAGTGACTCCTGGGGTCCCCGATGAAGACCCTAACCCTCAAATACATGATGCTCATGACTGTCTGCCAAATTAAATGTCGACCTTAGCTTGGTCTTTTAGCCTCATGTTCAGGCTTAATGTTTTATTTTCTAGAAACATTTTGGCTGCCATTATCTTGAGACAAATTATGTTATGAGGCAAATGACACTTATATCAAGAAAGGCGAGTGGATTTCTGTCAGGAAATAAGTGAAATGTTCGTTCCCTGCTGGCAGATTTCCATCACTTGTGTAATCAGCACTAAACACTAGATCTAATAACTTGTGCGGTGCTATCCCTGCCTCCGCTTCTCATTTACTACTACTCTGAAACATTTGCTAATGCAGTGCGCCCATCACTCTAATTGATTGATGGACCTAAAAAGCTCTCCCACATGACAGCAGAAGTAAAGCAGGCAGGTCTCGGGTACCTGTCACGTGGGCTCATTTGCACCCTCGAGACTTTGCCCTGTTGTTTGGAGACAATAGACCTTGATTGGCGGTATGATTATGTCACCCTCTACACTGCACATCCTCCAGTTCACATTCTCTTTCTCCTCAGGATCTAGGATCTACCACCGGCAGCTCTTTGAGAGGTTATTGATTTTTAGTGAAGGAATAATCCAACATAGTTTCCCAGTGAGCACACAGATGGCTGGCGCTTATTAGGTGAATAAGGATTTCATTTATTTCTCCCTTTAACCTTTGCAGAGATCCCATTCATTCTTTCAACAATGTGTAAAATGATAATGTAAAATGAATGACTTACACTACCGTTCAAAAGTTTGGGGTCACCCAAACAATTTTGTGTTTTCCATGAAAAGTCACACTTATTCACCACCATACGTTGTGAAATGAATAGAAAATAGAGTCAAGACAT
>JAVQJL010077897.1:0-29102 GCA_036024295.1 Nannoperca obscura
AGGCCAGTTATCACCAGGGAGGCAGTTGTATGTTGAACAACACTGTTGACTTTTATTGTTAGTCCAGCAGACAAACGGTTTGTAAAACAGAATAATGAAACAAAAAGGAACAAACAAAACAAAATGGTCATAAAGACCTCAGCCGTATGTCAGGTCTGAAAATAAATGAAAACAAAGAAAACCCTACTCCAAGCTATACTCTACTCTAAGTACCTACTTTAACTATATCAAAAACTCAACGCTCTTCTTCCAACCTACTCCAGTTTTATCTGTTCCTTCCCTCACCTTTTTATACTCCAGGAAGGACCGCCCCCCTTATTAGCGCTAGCCAATAGTACCCTGGTGTTCAGTTTAAAAAGGCCTGCCGGCGTGTCAAACTTCCTTTGCCTCTTAGTCTGACAGCCTTCTCCACCGGATCCAGACGCTGGCTAACCCTCCAGAATCCGCAAAGTGTGGTAGGTTTGCTTGAAAAAATCATAAACTTGAACATGGTAAGTCATACAACAGTAATGTTATTCTTATACATGTCCAACAGGTAGTGATGGCCGATTGAGTCTTTGTTGAAGCTTCGACACTTGATTCAAAAATGGTTCATTACGAGGCCTCAATGACACCGTGCTCGAGTAGGACATCGAGGGATATTAAAATGAAGTGCAATGGAGACGTGTGATTTATTGGTTCATGGATTGTTTGGGATTTTCCATCTTCATTCCTGTTCGACTACACGACATGGTTGTATGGTTTCAAGCTGACACAATGAAATATGAAATAAACATGAATGAATGAATAAACATTAAGTAAAAAAAGTAGTAGACTATAGCTGTATACTTGACAGTGGGTGTGCTTGAAGAACATGGCAGAGGGTCCTTGTGTAACTGTTTATGAAGTTTTGTTTTTCCACAGTTTTCTGACATAAGCGATTTCTTTTTTTACAAACAATTTCCCCAGACTTGGAAAATATATATAGGCCTATATATGTAATATAGCTATTTATATATATCTTATGTAGAACTATCTATCTAGTGTTATCTAACTATGTAACTAATATATCTATCTCTCTCTCTCTGTGTAGCTAACTATTATCAACACTGATTCTCCACGAACTATGCAATCTGACACTAGTAACTCTCACAGCAACTAACCAACCTACTCTGCAAAGAGATATTCAAATGAACGCCACTAAATAGAGACGGCCTATCCCTGAACACACTCAATCCCGGCAAGTGATTCGCGTGACAAACCGAACCAATCAGGTGATTCATATGACGTTCGAAGCACTCAACTGCTTCGGACGTCACTAAACTGCATCATACGTCAATAGTCATGTGACCAAACCACACCTCGGCACAGTGGTTTGATACAACTGTTTCATGAGCTACCGAGCATGTGTCGGAGCCTCGGGTGTCAGAGGACCATCACTACCAACAGGTAGTGTATCTTGTTTTACACACACACAATCACAGTCACAGTCACAGTGAGGAATGAGATGTTTCCTCACACACGTGTAAGACAGACAACTGAAAAATGCTGCAGCTGAAATGCTAGCCTGGATCTCTCCAAAGTTCAAGTTTAAGTTCATGTTCATTGTCATTTACACCTAAAAAGTACCATGAACATTCAAATACAATGAAACGCATGTGCCCTGGCTCTCTCAGCCCTTGAAACTATATATAATGAATAAAATAAATAGAGAGATGAGTAATTAAATAACACGAACAATGAACTAGAAATCAGACTATCAAATCAGACTATCAAAAGATAGTAAATCAGTGTGTTATGTAAGGTACCTACATTTCATTATTCTGACCACATCGGAGTAAAAACTGTCTTTGAGGCGGCTGGTCCGAGCCTTGATGCTCTGTACTTTCCTGAAAAAGAACAGAGAACAGAGCATGTGCTGGATGGCTGGTGCTCAAAGATATGACTACTTGGCTCTCTAAAGCTCACTTTATATCTTGTTTCTTGATTAACCAGAGATTATTACCTGTAACTATTTTTATACTGATCTGAGACACCACTAGATCTAGCTTTATAATTGGTGTAAAGATACAAGAGTGGTATTGATCTGTTCATGTAGCTCTCGGCAAAAAAAAAGCAAATAAGCACATTTTCCAAAGGGTTGAACTCTTACATTAAAAGAAAAGGTTTAGATCCCTAAACATTATCACACCATAACCAGATCACATCTTATTTTGACGTTTAGGTATGAGGACCTGTTGCGACAAACCCACATCCTAACCATGAAATTTCCCTTAAATAAGAGTGAGGACCAGAATGACCCCAAATGGAAGGTCAAAAGTATTTTAAGCACCTGAGTTTCTCTGTCTCTTCTTCATTTCCTTTCTTGGCAACCACCTCCTCCTACATCCAATTCTGGGAACTTCCTCCAATTAGTTGACTTTTGTCATTTATCTTTCCAATTCATCCATTCTTCTTCCCTTCCTGTCCTCTTCTCTTCTTTCCAGATAGCCTACCTCTAAGTTCTCTTGTTCATTTGGCTCATTCCAGCTACAAAGAGAAAACTCTAAATCACTATTGATTCCACTCTCATGAAAAATACATTTTGCACATTAGGATTCAGTCTCGGCCCTCTTTCTGTATCTCCACTGCGTCTGGTCATCTCCTAATCTCCTTCCTGCAGTCCTGCATCCTTCCTCTGGCTTCCTCACAGCAGGTGAGAGGTATATTTTCCTTCCATACATCTGCCGAGACTTCTGTCTTGTGATCGATCTTCCATTCCGACTCTCCCGGTCCATTAGGGCGAGTGTTTACGCTGGAAATATCAATACTTCTGCTCCTCTGTCTTTGTCTATCCCCCTTTCCCTTTTTACACTGCATCCTCACTCTCTGTATTTTAAGCTCCCTTCCATCCCTGGTTATACCCCTCGTTGTCATGATTTAGTTTTCCCACTTTGACACTCAGAAGTTTATTTCACCACAATAGCTCTGCCCACATTTCCCTATTTCTTCTTAATATTACTTCTATTTGTTTTCTCTCCTCTCATTCGGCCTAAATTGCCTAAAACCGTGAGGGCTGAGATTGCTTTTCCTCACATGGGGCTGAAAGAATATGTACTGTAGCTTTGTCACAAACTGTATTTGATGCTTAAAAACTCCCTCTTAGTCTCATTCCTGTCCAAACACTTGCACAAATACAGGCAAGGAAATACAAGCCACGTATACTTCAATTTACCTTTTTCTTTTGCTGTGTTTGGTCATAAAACATCAAATTCTGCATGTCTGCTCTGCTGGCATAAAAAATGAAAGAGTAGAGAGAAAGAGTGCATCCTAACAGGTGTTTAGCCTGTATTGGACTGGCTGGCTTTTAATTTTCCCTGCTAGCCAATTTGCTGTGGCTTTTGGTAGCCACATCCTGTCTAATAATATCATTATGACACTTCCATTTGCTGTTTCCCACCTCTGCTCCCCCGCCCCTCCTTCCAAACAGGTGTCATACTGGCTGTTGCCTTAATCTGTGCCGCATGCATGCCTACCTACGATCTGGAAAATAACATCTATACTAAGACAAACACATGAATGGGAGATTGTTCATATATATAGATTCTTAGAAAAACACATAACGTCATGCAGATCTGTCCACCTCTACTGCACTCGGAACATTTTAGTAAGTAGTAAAAGAGAAGACAACTGTAGCTCTCTTTAGAGTACAAAATGTTTTATTAAACTAATCCTGGTGATATGTCCCAAGAAGAAAAGCCACTGACAACTAATGGTTCCCTTATACATTTATTTCCTAATGCTTTCTATAACACGTATCAAAGCCATATTTTTTAGAAGAAGGAGCCCACTGGGAGATTGTTTCAATATTTAATGTTGTACATCCAATGCATTTCTCTTGCAAAGAAAAAAGGAGATTTTCTGCATGTGGATTGATTAATCCACCAAAACAGGTGCAAACGTGAGTACAAGAGCATGCCTTTTCATTAGACAAAGATATCTATTGACGACGTCTCCCCAGAATTCATGACATGAATCCATAATTGAAAGAGCAGAATTGTAATTGTAAAAGCTGAACTGAAAAGTTAGCATATACTGTATATTTCAGCAGCTGGAATTAACAAAAAACGCCCATGCACTGACAGTGTATGAGTTAATATTGAGATACTACATTTAATTAGTTTGTCCTTTGCACCCACCGCAGATGGTTTAGACATGCGTGCATTCCCCCAGAAGACAATGGCCAGCAACACTTATCTCTGTCTGTGTTATTTAATTGCAGTATTTATCATCCAATCAAACCAGGGCATCAGGAAGTGACAGGCCTAGATGCACAACAATAAAAGCCTGTCCTTTGCTTTTGGGATGTTTCAAACCACTTGATGCTGACATTTTGAAAGACATTTCATGACGGCATATCGCTGCCAAAATTCCCACGTGCAAATGAGATCGTCACACACACAACTCAAACAGCCACGCACAATATTGCTTGCGCAAGAAGAAATATTCTTTGTGCGTGTTTTGTGAAAGTCCTCGCAAAATGAATTTGCACGCACAGCTGTTTGAGTTGTGCACGAGGATCTCATTTGCACGTGTGGATTTTGGCAGTCATAGAAGAGCATGAAATAAAGCATAGGCTTATTCTATATTTGAATAAATACAACTGTGAACAAGCGAGCATATGCAGCAATAACACCCTCATTAAATCTGGTCTCAATGATCAGATCTCACAAATCCGATTGAAATGAAAGTGTAACGGCAGGTCTCAGCTCTGATCTGAAAGTAGATCAGCCAACTCCATGGTGATGGAAAGGGTGAACAACTTGCTGGAACACATAATCCAGGCTTGTTATGAGAATGAGAAGTTAAAAGATATGAAGAATGTAATAAAAATAAAGACATTTCCTCGTGTCTAGAAGCTTCCACTTTCTCTCATTCTCTATCCCTTCTTTTCTTTCTTTCTTTCTTTCTTTGTGTCATTATCTTTTGGTTTCTGACATCTCTCCATGGATACTGAGAGCTCCTATCTTTGGTAAATGATGAGGACATAATGAGGAAACTAAGGGAAGGAATGAAGGGCTTCACTTGCTTGTGTGTGTGAGAGAGAGACTCAGACAGAGACAGAGGGAGAAAAGAGGAAAAAGAGAGTTCTCGACAATCAACTAGAGCAGAGTGATGAGGACATACGCACGCAGCTGGTTTCACTTTCTCAACAGCTTTTTTCATTTAATTTATGATAATATTAAATGTCTGTCAATTTATCTGAGTCTCTTTCTCTCATCCTCATCTTCTCAGCTTATCCCATGTGTATCTCCTTAGCTTCTTCTTTTCCTTTTCACACATTCTTTTCTCCTCTCAGTCCTTTATCTCGATTCATCAAATTCTCATTTGCCTCTCTCCTCATATCACCTTCCTCTCTTCTTCGCCTTCACGTCTCCCTGTAGTACTCCTTCTCCCTCCCTCCAGTCTGTCCTTGTGCTTTGTATCCACTTCTGTTTTCCTGGTCTATAAGGCATAACCGGCCTCTTGTGTCAGGGTTGGCTTGGCTTTGGCGTTCTGCTACTTGTTTCTGCTCTTCCTTCTCCCACTGCCTGGGTTTTGTTCCCTCATCCTCTAATCGGCTTTTCCGGGTTTGGGATCGTCTCTTCCTAACTTTACCCTCTCTCGGTGCCACAGGATTATCCACGTCAAAGAGGCTGGACTTCCTGGCTTGACGAGTGTGAGTCTATCTGTGTATGTGCATGCATGTGTGTGTGCATCTTAGATTTTTGTTGTTGTTGGTTTTTTTTTCATACCCCTGATCCTCTGTAATCACTTTGAGACAATCCCATAATACCCTATAGGTTCAAAGGATGGTCTGTGTGTGTGGGTGTGTGTGTGGGTGTGTGTGTGTGTGTGTGTGTGAGTGAGTGAGTGAGTGAGTGAGTGAGTGAGTGAGTGAGTGAGTGAGTGAGTGAGAGAGAGAGAGAGAGAGAGAGAGAGAAAGAGAGTCGGAGATGTTTACCCCTTCCACTTAACTGCATCTTAAAAGCAAAGAAAAAATTGCCACAAGAATTTGCAGTTTGTTCAAATATTCTTTGATATTCTGTTTGATTTTAAGCTGTTTTGAGTGTATAATTTTAGTTACTCCTGTTTTGTTTTACTTTGACACATGCACAAGCATCCCTCAAAGAGGGTGTTTAGCTTGGGCTAAATGCTAAAAACTGATGACCCTATAGTCAAAAAGTCCTACTTAAAGTAAATAGGAGGTAGACAAATTAATCACTGCAGTTTGATCTATGATGCTGATCAACCACATGGTGCTACAACTCCAAGCAGGGAAAGAACAGAAGGCTTGGCAGCCATTTGGAGACTGGCATTTAGTCTCGGAGTCTCCCTCCTTCTTTTGTTCTTTTTTTCTGCTCATTTCCATCCCTCCATTCCCTCTTTATTTAACTGGCTCTTTGTAAAGGTCCTTCTGTCAGCCTCCACCTGTCCCTGTCACAGTAAACAAAGACAACCAGGAGACACAGGGCTCTCTCTGTTGTCTCCTGTCTCTGCTCCCTCTTCTCCCCTTCCTTCTTCTCTTACTTTCTTTTATTTTGTCTCCTCTTGATTTTCTTCCACGTCTCCTCTCTCCCCCTTCTTCCTCTTGCATTTCTGCCTTTCCCTTTAGTACTCCCTCTTCCTCTCATGCTCAGACCTTAATTTTTTGCTTCTCTTTCATTCTGTCTCATCCATTTTCTTACTCATTTAGATGCTTCTGTTTGAATCTCTTCGCCTTGTGACAAGTATATATCATCACTGTCAGTGATGTGTATCTCCCTTTCTCCTTTTTTCTTTCTCTATAGCATTCATTCGGCCTAGTGAATATTTCTGTAACTCTACTGTAATTTCTGTTTCTCTATCCTCTTAAGTTGTGAAATTGACCAAAATTATTATCTCAATGAACACAAAATGAGCTTAAATGCACATAACAAAAGACGACATTGCACAGATTGCATCTCAGTGATGCCCTTTCCTACTTTAAATCCAGATTTTTATATTCAGGCCTGGTTTACCATGTACAGAGCCTCAGCAGACTGCAAATGTCTGCATTATGCAAATCACTTCCTGCCCGCACAAACAAGCCGGGACCAATCAATGTCAATCCCCATTCCCTCGGCCAATCAATGTCATTCCCTCTCCTACAAAACCGCGTCTAATCGAAAGGCATTGTTCCTCAGGCCTTGCATGCTAAATCAGGAGGGCCTGAAATTCTCACATCCCACACTGTAACCCATAACTTCAAGAATCATCAATGTACAATGGGAAGAGATGAAAGTGGACATGATGACTTAGGGGAAACAAAGGAGACAGAGAGAGACAAAAATCTGAGAGCAATCCAGTTTGGGACCTTTTGTTTGTGACCACTTAAGAAAGAACAACAAAGAACAAAAAAAGTAAACCAAAGACACTACTGCATGCTAACACAGTTTTGACTGACATCTTAGGTCATCACACTAAACTCCGATGGTTTCGACTTCCTCATCTTTCTTTACTCAGGCGACAACCTACTTTAGAGCAACACACAGTGTAAAATTCTAAATTTTTACATCAACAAATAGACCATACATATACACCTGCAACTGAGTGGGAAAAGCCAGGAGCCAATCAAGTGGGTCTTAACATAATGGTGTGTCACAAGCTACACACCATAATCTAAGGTGCATTTAAATTAAGTAAATGTATTAATATTTTAACTCTTTATTATAGAGATATGTTTGAACATAAAACTGTAAAAAAAAAAAACTGAAAAAGTGTAGAGTTTATGGTTGCAAGTACATATAACAACAATATGGTCTTGTTCTGCAACAATCTGGTTGCAAACACTTTTATCACTTGCATCATATTTTATTTGGTTAAAAGTGCACAATAAGCTGATCTCAAACGTGTAGTGGGTAAGATGACTGATTGAGATTTTCAGACAGATAAATAGAGTTTAATGTTATTTCCATGTATTAGAATGTGTGAACTGTCATCTCTGAAGCAGTCTCTATTTCAATGATAATTCACTTGCAGTACATTCCCTTAACAACTATCTTTCCTGTAACAGATTGAATATTTAGCATGTGATAGGCAGACAGTCTTTTCATTTTCATCCTTCTGAGCAGTCAAACATTGCCCTCATCACCATTATATGTTATGTGGTGTGCACAGATATGATTTTTGGGGGGCTAAGAACATACCACCTAACGTGTACCCACCGCCAAAGCCCCAGCTTTCTCCCGGCTGTAACCCGAGCACACTTTCCATATTTTCTTTAATGGTCTTGGCTTCCTTTTATCTCATAAAGTGGTGGAGTTAATGCTGTCTGTGTGGTGTCATTAAAGTCAATGCAGGTGGTTTTAATTGTTGGTGAATTGGCCTTTTATGACTAATGAAGCCTCTAGTATGGGCTGCTTGTACCATTTAATCAGCCATCATGTACTCCGCACCACCTACACACTGCAGTGAGATAATGGAAGTGAAGGAAAAAGTGAGCACTGAATCATGGGATGCAGATAGACAGATAGATAGATAGATAGATAGATAGATAGATAGATAGATAGATAGATAGATAGATAGATAGATAGATAGACAGACAGATGCTTTAGAACATTTAGAACAGTACTTGAGTAAATGTACATAGTGTCCACTACTGGATTACAATGTTATTATTACCAATATGAATGGTATAGCAAATTACACTATGAAAAGTATGAGCCAAGTTGCATTTAACTGGAATTATCCTTTATAATTTATTTTGACGTTTGATGTAAAAAAAACAATGTGTTTTTCCACTTCCTACATAGACCCAAAACAATATCATGTGGTCTCATTAATGCTGACCAGCACACATCCGAAATCAGAACCCAAAGCCAGCTGAAACAAAGCGATAACGATAACGGGTCACATAAAAGTGAGGCATTGACACGGTTAGGCAGGTGTTTATGTGGAGACACATTAACAGACAGTGACAGCAGCAGTCTGCTGTTTGGACTCAGCTGTGATGGAGGGACAAAGCTGTGGCCCGTGGTTCATCGGCTGAGACATTACTGGGCCATTTCTGTCTAAAGCGGCGTGATGCCTGGTCACCTGACACTGGGCTGCTTTGACAAGCGGTAGCACCTTAGCTGAAGTGTTCTGAAGACCTCGTGTACACACACCATCAGTTTCTCTTACTCATGTTTTATCAAGGACTCATGTAGATTGTCTGTGCGTGTGTGCGTGTTTGTGAGTGTATGTGTATCTGTGTGTCATAGGAAATTACATTTTCTTCTTTCTAGTTATTCAGTCCTAATAGAGAATAGCAATGAGATTGATCTCAAAATCTCAATCTCAATATCAATTGAGATTTTGTAAAACTTTTTTTTTGTTAATAAAGATTTACAGGGTAGACAACATCAGAAACACCTGACAATGCAATGAAAATAAATACTACCTTTATGAAGCTGGGAGTGGTTCTGCTTCAACTCTGTGGTGATTATGTGGTGTAGTTTTATTGAGAATCAATGACAAATATGGAGATAATGACTCAAAGGGTCCCTGCTCTTAAATATAAAGCTTTATCATAAAATGAATCCAGGTACATTACACAGCAGAATACACAACTGAAACCTTAAAAATACTGTGTCTGCAAGGGGCTAAGTCTTAAGGGAACAGTTTGACATTTTGGGCAATATACTTTCTTGCCGAGTGTTAGATGACAAGATCAATACCACTCTCATACCTGTCCATTATTAATGAATCTACAGCCAGGAGACGCTTAGTTTAGCTTAGCATTAAGACTGGGAGCAAGGGCAAACAGCTAGTTTGTCCAAAGGTTACCAGCTACCAGGACCTCTGAAGCTCACAAATGAACACATCATATCTTTGTTTTATTTGTACAAAAACTGAAGTGTTAAAATGGCAAGTTGTTGTAGCCCAACACATACCCCTCCATAAAACCTCAATTTGTTGTTTTAACACAGATATATAACATGTTAATTAGTGAGGTTTAGAGGTACTGGTAGGGACATTTTGTTACCTTTAGACAAGCTAGCTGTTTCCAGTTTTTGTACAAAGCTAACCGTCTTCTGGCTGTAGCTTTAGACTGTATAACACAAACATATATGAGAGTGGTATCCAATTTCTCATCTAATTTGGCAAGAAAGTTAATAAGTGTATTTCCCAAAATGTGGAACGATTACTTTGAAGGGTTAAAACTATACTATACACAAAAGCATTGTGTATAAAACCTCACTGTGGTTCTCCTTGGGTTCCTGCAACCAGTGAACCATTTATTGTTTTAAAGCTCCCTCTTCTTCATTGTATAGCAGGCGAACAACTTGTTTGCTTGTACACTGACAGTCAGGAAAAAGTGAAAGGTCAGAAAGAGGATTAGGGAGACAGCTGCTCATGTTGTAACTATTGATTGAATTGTAGTAGACCACGGGGAAAACATGTGAATTGTTAAAGTGAGCTGTAAAGCCCTTTACTGTAAGTGGTGTGTTTGGTTTAAACATTAACCTGTAACGTCCTGCAGTAAGTACAGAGTTCGGTGCTTCAAGGTATTTACATCTGTTTTCTTTCTTCACTTAAGATGACTAACACTATTTATTGTTACATTTTATGAGCTTATGGATTGTCTGTTTTTGTGTGCCATAGTACAGTTTAAACACTGAATGTGTGTGTGTGTGTGTGTGTCTTGACACGTGTCTATAAAGACAATACATTGTCCAGTAAGTCTCAGGAGGGATCAGTTTCATGTCCCCTCCTCTTCCTCCTCCTCTAACCCTCAGGAATGGAAGACATTTCTCGTGAGAACAAACCTTTAATTGTCTGCCCTGTCGACATGTAAGGGAAGTGATGCGTTATATTATATCATCACTCTCCCTGACGTCCCCTGGATGACCCCAGAATCAACGATTCAGCTAAATGGACCTATTGTTGCTCACATTTTAATCTTAACCTTTCAGTCATCTGAAGAAATGTGTATGTGACTTAAAAAAAAAGTCTGTTTAAATCACTTCCTGTGTCTATTGAACTGACATTACAGATATCTGATCAGGATTGACACAGGCTCCATCCTGGTTGAGCCTTAAATTGTTACTGCTCTATCTCTTTAGTTCATCCCTCTTTACAGCAGCACCAGAGGGGAAGAGCTGAAGAGGGACTGCAGCTGAGTGGCAAGACTGACTGAATTACCCTTCACCCCGTCAGGGTGCAAGTTTGGGTGACTTATTATTGACAAGCCTTTGTCAAGCTCTGGAGTAGCTGAAGGGAAGAAGGGAGGCAGTGTTGTTTTTTTTGTGCTGCTATTATTGGAGTAAATGTTACTGCAGTTAGACAAAGCACACACAACTACAACTCAGAGCCAAAGAAAGTAAAGTGAGCATACACATTTCCTCAAACACAACTGCATTAGCTCACAATCTTTTCAGTGACGGACAACTAAATAAGCTGTGGAATTACAATGCTATTTCTTCTTTTGTACATGTTGCTTTACATAAGCTGGGCCCGTATTGGTTAACTAATTAGGCAAAGAAAGTAAAGTGCAAAATCCTGTATCGCTGAAAGGTTTGAGAGGGGGAAAGCGGCAATGCATTCTCAGATAAGCGACTGTTTGGTGGACCTTATTGATTCCGAGGCAGAGGCGGAGATCAATGAAAAGAAACAGACTGAGACAAAGAGTGGCATTTAAGGGTGGAAAAAGCTGACATTTTCTCCATCACTGTCACAGCCGCGGCCATAAAGCAGCAGCAAATATTAAAACATTTCTCATCTGCACCGGAGTATTGGCAGCAGAAATTGTTTTCTCCGCGGTGTGATACTCAGGCTGAACTCCCAGTAGAATCCCCGGGGACTGCAGATTGGTGCCTGTGACATATCGGCACCAGCATTTACACACACCTGCCACTCATTCCCAAACAGCCCAGGAGCAGGGCTGTAGAGGGCAGATAGCAGCCGAGGAGGCTGTCGGTTGGACTGCTGTCAAGGTGGGTAGGTGTGGTGGAATTCATCACTGATATCACGCTTATGTTTTCAGGCCGCATAGAGTGCTTCTATTAGTCAGCAATGCCCTCGACGCTGTATGCTGGTTATGCATATGTAATGAGCATGTGTCTATATGTGCGAATGACGTTTCTTATCTGCTTCTATGTGTGCTTGTGCACCATTAGTGCAGAGCACAGGCATGTGTGTAAAATGTAATGTATGTTTATGACTGTGCTATAACCACATTGTGTGTAATTATGAGTGTGTGTCCTGCCCTTCGAGTGCACTCCCCGAGTCTTGAACTCTGAGTGACACGGGTACTGCAGGGTCATATGTCTATTTGTGGGGTAAATGATATTATGCTACACTAAGAGAATTACAAAGAGGATGTCCCTTGGAGTCACCAGGCTCAGTGATCAGTCATAGTTACTCTGTGTGTCTCCTAAGCCCCTCTATCTGTACTCATCCGCTGGTCTGGAACGGGTGTTAAATGGATCCTAGACCACATCCCGTCATTATGAGCTTATGATTTGAGCCTTATGAGAGGGAGAACAAGGCGGAGGGTAAATAGAGAAAGAGAAAGAAATCATTGAAAGAACACAGCACATTTATGTGTTCCTTCTGCACCTCTTTATTTTGCAAAACCTCTGTTTTAATCCCACACACCTCTCTCATCCTCTCATCCTCTCATTTCCATCGATTCCCTCTTGCTCTGTCTTTCTTAAACCTGCTCTCCCTCCCTGGCTTGCAACTTTCCCTTCACTTCCCTTCCTCCAACCCTCCTTCGCACTCCCTTGGTGGTATTTGATAACAGTAAAGCAGGAAGCAGGAGAGCAAACAGCAGGTGAACCCACTCTAATACTCAGCTGTGCCATCTGCTGCGGTCACATGACTGAGCTGCAAACCCTCTCTGCAAACGCCATGATGCCCCATCATACCTGACACATCGATCAATCACGACCAAAGAGCAAAAGAGAGAAAGAGAGAGCGAGAGAGAAAAAGTCAATGACTCAATATATTACTTTGTTTTGACTTGTAATTTTGGCATCTCATCTGGACTGTTTAGTATAATTAAAACAGATAGCTGCTTACATTTTGTCATAATCTCAGCAGTTGAAAATATAAGAAATAAGGTTCCAGTCTTGATGAATTGGTGTAACTGTATGCCATATAACCCAAAAATCAAAATCTGATCACTGAAGTCAGATTATTGTGTGCCAATGAAGAAAATGGATAAACAATCAGACAGAAACAACAATAATGAAACCATATGTCCTATTATTTGGCCAAATAAGAAAACAAATTAGGGGAACACCAACAAACCTCTGCTTCAACCCAAAGGTCTCGACTGGGTGTGAAAAACACATTCAATTACAGCAACAGTGGCCACAGGAAATGATTTCAGTCAAAACTGTCCCTACCATAATTAAGCTGTGTTAATTATGTATTTCATTAAGTAAGTGGATTAGAAGCAATGCTGATGAAATCATAACGGGGTTTGCCGGAGGCCAGCCTACAGAGAACAGACAGGAAACGACTGATATCTCTCCCTCTTACTTACACTTCTCTGTTATACCCTGAAATAACCCTATAAATACTTAACACCTTTACTGGCCTATCTTGGCTGTCTTTATTCACGCACAATCACCTGGTCTCTGTATCTGCATACCGCTTTTGTGTAGGATCATATAGTGTAATTGTGCCATAGATACTGTTGACATCCACATGTTGTTTGCAAGTCCTCTGGAAACGATGAAGTCTCTCCATTTCATCTAAGCCAGTTCATTACCATTCAGGTGCAAAAAGGAGATAAAGCAAAATGCAGATCGCTCTTTCTGTCTCCCCCTCTTTCACACCCATACTCTCTCACTCACTCACATGCACTCTTTCATTCTATCTCTCTCTCCCATTCTCTGTGTTCTCTGATGTTTTATTTGATATCCCACAATAAAGCCTCTCTTTGAACTGCCATCAATTGTGTATGGATTTTTCCTCTGAGGAGAAACAGAGAGCTGTCTGAAAGGGCTCCAGTCCCGCAGGCTGCCTTCATATTGATGCAGAGGAGTATTGCCATCTTCATTGCTGGATCAATCACTCACGTCAGTGTTGTTTTATGGCTGGGGCCACTTCACAGAAAGAAGCCTGACAACATCACCGCAGAGGTTTGCAAAACGATACAGCTCTGATAGTTGAGGAGGGTGGAAGGGGCGGTGGAGGGCTGCTGGAGGCTTTCGGAGGCAAGAGGGAATGAATTTAGATTCTGTAACTGTCACACACACACACACTTGCTCGCAAATATCTCTCTTTTCTACAGATATGAAAGCCTCTGGTTCATCGCTTGGTGTGGTTAAGTCAATGAGAAAACATTGAGGAGACCACAGGATGTCGTCAAATGCTTGATGTGATCTGTGTCGCCCTGTGGATACAAAATCGTGGCGATGTCCCTCCACTTCCCCTTCTTGTCTGTGTGTTCACTTACAGTTCAGTTTGTGGGTGGTGCTTAAGTTCCCGATTTACAACAAAGTCTCAACTTAAAAACAATATAGTAAAGTGGCTCACTGAAAACAGTACATTAATCAACTATTTTATATCTACTACTAATCAATTTGTGATTTCAATTCATTTGAAATCACACATCAAAGTATGTATTACTATCACATTTAGAAGAAGATTTTCTCACTTATTTTTCTTTAGATATTTACCTCCAAACATAACACAAAATAAAAACTGACTCCATAGGGGCGTGTAAGCCACTTACAGCTTTATAAAAAGCGTAATCTTATTAGAAATCACCCCAAACTGTTGTCTTTGAATCAAACCAGATGCAAACAGAAAGCATTCCTTAACTGTCGTAACAAACTGCATGGTGTAGCCCCTGAGTTGGTGCAGGTAGTCAGCCCTTTCAAAACGTTTGCCATGCACAGTCCTATTCATATTTGGGTCAATTAGTGAATATTAATAATGAATCTTCTTCTTAAATCTGCATTTAATTTGTTTGCTATTTAGAAACTAGCAGTCACAAACTTGTGTTCACTACGACATACTACTACTTATCTAACATGCACACAAGCAGAATCAAAAGCAAGCACTGAGGTAAACAAACCGTCACACACATGAATACAGAAGGAAAGTTAGCTGGCGAGCTTTCCAGGAAATAAAGCTTTGCGTTAGATCACGCAAAGCACAGCATTACATCAGCTGATTGGTGTCGGCATCCTCATTCATGCATCTTCTGAGTACCCGTTGACTGGTCATGTAAAATCACATTGAAGTGTACTAGCCAGGCATTTTAAACTTTTGGGTCAACAACTAGTCTGCTGATTCCCTCATATAACACTGTGTGCTGCTGCAGTTCCCTCCACCAACCCAAGTTGCTCCACCACAATATAATGTATGTGTACATTTACAGCTATCTCTGACTGTGTACCATTAGGTGTTGGGGGTGTAGTTCCTCCATTAGAAATAATTTTGCTGTTTGAATTCCTTGAGAGCATTTAGCTCTCAGCCAAATGTAACTGTAAAACCATTTGCTGTGAATGTTCAATTCTTTTACATTAAATGGATTTGCTTTGTTATGCAGCTCACTACAACAAGTGCAGTTTACATTCAGCTGGACACAACTATTTCTATAAAATTTAAGTGTTTTGTGTTTCCCAAATCTCTGCAGCATAGTTGGTGAATAAAATGTTGCAAACAAAATATGAGAGTAAGTTGACATAACCAAATTTCCCTTCAAAGGGGGTACTCCAGAAATGTAGAATGGAATAGTGATTTCTCAGGGGACAGTAGAGGCTGAGCTATTCTGACATTTAGTCCCTAGTATGGGTAAAGCTCCCAAAACTTTTTCAAAACTTTTGTTGTAAAGCTCCCTCCAGAGCCACAGAGAACTGAGTAAACGTCATGTGTAACATGGTTACCTCTTCAGCTGGGAACACTAGTACATGAAAGCTGACTGGCTGTTGACACTCAGCATCTTCCAGAAGTTCATCTTTGGTCAACTTTTTACAACTGAACTTTTTAATGTGAGAAAGAACCGGTTTTCTGAGAGTTTATAGCAGTCAGAATGCACTGTGACTTAAGTTCAGCCCTTGCTGTCCTTGGTCCAGTCCAAGCTCAGCCTGGCCTGTTCACAGCCAGGGGAGCCTGGTCTTTGAGGTGCAGCAGCAAACACACCAGAGTTCCTCTACAAGCTATCAGTCATCGCTCTACTCTCTGAACTCTATGTGACCTTCCCCTCTGCTCTGGAAGACCAGTTGGCTGTGTGCACTCTGGCATCTCCATATTCACCTTAAAGAGACAGAACCTGCTTTTTTCTGAATGAACCTTAATGGGAAGGTTCTTCTTTCAGAATCTGTTAGGTCTGAGAGCTGACATAAAAGGAGTAAGAGCAGGGTGAGAGGGAATTGGTGAGACCTGGTCAGAAAAGAAGCGGAAGTCTTCATGTCTGGTGAATGGCCCTTTAATTCCCTCTCCTGACAGAAGGCAATGGCAGCCTGGAGGAGGGTCAGGACACCAGTTGGCATGAATAGACACATTTTTGTCTTGTCTCCAACTTTCTCTGCTCCGTGGCTCCACTGACTGTAACATCTCATTTTTTCCCCCAAGCTGGAAGTCTCAACAGCCATTCTCTTGTCAGTCGAAGGCGGGCAGGCAGATCTCTGTCTCTTCACTCACAGATGAATAGAAAATATTCTGCCAAAAGCTTCAGAGTCACCAAGCTGTTTTCGATTGCATATAAAACACAGAATTTGAGAACATGTTTGAAAATGACAGGCTGATTGGCTGTGGTCATTTCAGGCTGTGTGGGCCTCATTTTTTCCTGTGTTTCATCAGTGGGTGCATTCATCCATTCAGGATAGATTGAAGCAGTAGCCTTTAATAAAGTCACTAGGCTTGAAAATATATGAATAAAATGACATCCACTGCCTTGGATGGATCAAATTGACTTATTCTGGTAATAGCCCAAGGATAATGTGTGCGTGTATGCGTGTGTGCGAGAGAGAGAGAGAGAGAGAGAGAGAGAGTGTGTCTGTGCAGAAAGAGGCAGAAAAAAGGATAAGAGCAGAAACAAAGATGGATATAGTGGTAAGACAAAGGCAGGAAAGACAAGAATATCAGAGAAATAAAACAAACCTGACCTAAGGGGACAGAATTCAATGAAAACCTGGAGCTGGACACATGACTTTGAATCTTATTTGTATTGGTGAAAGTGACCCATCTCTGGCGCAAGCGTTATTAGGGATGCTGGGAAGGAGAAAAACAAAGCCATTAAAGGAGAGAGCAGAAGAGGAAGAGTGACAAACTTGATCCTAACAAAGTTAAAGGGTTATTCAACACAAAAAAAAATCAAAATTATGAGTCCAATTTTTCCAATTCTACAGCAATTTGATCGCACTGAGCCACTGAGGACTCCCAAATCCAATGATACACCAGAGGAGGCATAAAGAGTAAAACAAAGGGAGAAATGACGACAAAGAAAGTTTTATATTTCAGTCAATGAAAAGAAAAAACACACACACAAAATCGTATCTTAACCCATCACACTGCTTTCCTTCTATTTCCCCCATTTTTCTGTCCGTGTTGGATGGGAGTTGGACTGCGATGTTGATGGAGTGGTCGTGAACCACAATAATGACAGTCAGAAGCGATGGCTGTACAAGGAGACACATGTCTGTTCTCTGCTCTTCAAACGTCCAGTTTAAACTCCTGCTATGTGTGAATAAAGAGGACAGGAAGTGGCAGTTTGGCAGCTCCAACCAGGAGTGTCACTCTCAATTGCGTCCCCTGCCAGCTCCAGACACATCGCACGGCCGAAGAGGTCACGGGTCTGACTCCTCTTTTCTCTCTCCCTCTCTCTCTCTCTCTCTCTCTCTCTCTCTGTCCCTGTCTTTCCTTCTCTACCCTCATTCGTCTGTTTTACAGGACATTCAATTTCAATACCACCTACGCAATGCATAACAGTCAAGGAGAAGACAGAATGATGTACGGAAGACACGAGCCGGAGCGACGGCGGCACATTTTTGAACGCTCCGATAAAACATGAGGATTGTCTTGTCAGATTACCCTGACACCCTGTGTCAAAATCCCTGCCATGTCTTCGTGAAGCAGAGAAGCAGATGTCCTGAGTTTGCCTTCTTCCTCTGGACAGAGCTGTCAAGATTTGCTCGTGAAGGACACCGAAGACAGAGCAGATGGAAAGAATGAGTTGTCTGAGGTTTAGTTTGTTTCTCTGTCAGGAATGAGTTTTATCATGAGAAACAGTAAGCTCTGTGTTCAAAATGGTGTTGGATTTTCTGTTACAGGATTTATTTGTCTTAACAAATCACGCAGCTGAGTCCTCAGTCTCAAAATATTCCTTTTGTGTGAAACAAGTCTGCCAAATCAGCTTGTTTTGAGAACTGTTTTGTAGGCCTCTCAGGTGTCGCTACACAAAAATGTATTACCTACCTTAATCTTTTTATCTGTTGTGTACCCAATGATGTTTATTTTTCCTGGAATGTAAACTGTGAAAAAACACTGATGGAGTGTAACTAAGCAAATGCACTCAAGAACAGTACTTAAGTAGAATTTTAAGGTACTTTACTTTAGTATTTACAATTACAATTTACTTTATACTCCAGAAGTAAATATTATATTTGTAACTTTTCAGACTGAGATTTTACATATGGCCAGTTTATGAAATATGATGCATTGTTACAGATTAAAACAGTATATTAAATTATTGGAAATGCTGACATCATCAACATGCTGCTTACATGTAAGCGCATCAGTTATAATATTTTAATATGTATTATAACAATTTGAATGGTGCCATTTTACATAATGAGTATGAACTTAATTGTAATACTTTTTGCTGATAATGTTTTTGTACTTTTACATAAAGTTGTAATCCTGGTTGACTTGGTGGCAACCGTGACAACTGGAAATACAACTAAAATACATACATACGTGTACGTGTGTAGTTTCCTGTGAATCCCTGGCGCAATTTAAAGGAAATTTGAATTCAGTGTGGGAATGACAGACTCCACAACTGACAATGAAAAGTATGTAGAGTGGTAATAAATTGTAAACACACTGAATGGTTATTGCTGAAAATAATGAATATATAATATACTATACTATATAATATATAGTATCAAAATGTGGTTTCATTTAATGAAAATAAGATTAGACTTATAAATGTAAGTAACATTTTAAATGCAGGACTTTTACTTGTGTAAAGTAAATACTGATGTAGTATATTTACAGTGTGGTATTGCTACTTTTACTTACTTACTTACTGGTTAAAATATCTCAATATTTCTTCCAAGGCAAGGACAATGGACTTTTTGCATTGCAGCCTTGTGTACATCCACAGTGGAAAAGTCGTACTACTGGTTCTCTACTTCAGATGTCAGTTTCTACACTTGCTGCTGATAAAACTAAGCTCCACTGTTATAACATTATATTTATTAAACTCAGGAACCTAGATGAAAATGCACTCATAAATGTCATTTGTTTCTGATAATAAATTGTTCTTGGTGATAATAAGCCCTTACCAAACAGAAGGGAAGTCAAATTAATTTTGATTCCCTTCCAAATCATTCAGTAGCTTCCACTAATGTAACTTGATCAGAGCACTCTCAAACCGGAGCTCTATGAAACGACAGTTGAGATTAATTTTGTCAGCCTTGTAATCGCACCTTATTGATGTGTTTCCTGTGAAATGGCACATTGGAAAGAGCAGCTTCAGCCACGGGGCAACTGCGTTTCATATGGTAGCCATGGATGGACATTTGATGTTGACCTCCTGATCGCACACCTTCATACTGTCAGGAAGGCAGGCACGCACACACAGTCGCAGGTAATGCTCTATTATGCTGATTTATTGAAGGTTAATTTAATCACTCTTGTAATAGCTGACCAGAGGGTGTTCTTACTTGTGAAAAATCCAAGTAGCAGGAAAAAGGAGGAAAACATGACAACAAATCAAAAAGTGATTTCATGAAGGTGGCACCAGGGACAGGCCAATCCATCAGAACGGCGGCAGAGTGTGGACGTGTTGCCACGCGTGGTGCCAGGCGAGGTGCCAGGCGGTCCTAGGCACATCCTCCATGCCAGCGCCCTGAGGCTGTGTGTCCTCGTCACAAGGACAGAGAGGTCGTTAGGACCAAATGCACTAAATCACATACCTCCTCCCAGCCATGGTCATGGCCGACAATGCAGGTTGATGCAGAAATACTGGGAGAGGCAAAGCAGCTACTGGTCAAATCTACTGGTTTGTTCCAAGCAATCATAACATCCTCTTGTTCCAATTGATACAGTGATCTATGATGTTGTTATGACACTCCCCCTGCTTTTGAGAGCACCCCAGTGTCAACAAGGCTGTACACACAGTGAATGATTCCTCCTAAATGCATTTTAGAGTTTTTCACAAATACATTTTCAGAGCTAAGTAAACAATGCAGGCCATTATCTAGATGTATTGTTTATGCATTTCTTTCGCTCCGTGGCTGGGATGAGCAAATGTGCGAGAGAGCAGCAAAGAGAAAGAGAGAGAGAGAGAGAGAGAGAGAGAGAGAGAGAGAGAGAGAGACAGAAAGACAGACAGAAAGACAAAGAAGCAGAGAGAAGAGAGAGAAAGAGAGAGGCAGCCTCCTCCTCCAAAAGACATCAGCTCTGTGAACAGCACGGGCAGATTTTCCATTCTGTCAGCATTTTCCTTTACGTGCCAAACAGATAGCTAAAGGTACCACTTAATGTGATGGGAGACAGGATCTAATGGATTGATACACAGGTTTTGACATGCTATTTGAGCATGTAGCTCGCTATAATTGGTCATGTCATTGTGCATTAAACTAACGATATATAGAGTAGTGCCCTGAGACGAGTGTCTTTAGCAAATCTGTCAGATATCACACCAAAATACCTCTGACAGCTATCTCAGGCAGCGGCAGCACACTGCATCACAGCAGCATGAAAACCTGCACCCACTAGCGAAGGCACATTGGGATATCAGACCCCCTTAAACTCACCTCTCTGTCTCTTTCTCTCTGTGTCTCTCTGTCTTCATCTCTTTCCCACTTGCTCTTGCACAAATCTTTGCATGCTATTGCTAGCTTAACCCTTCTTTTCTTTGGTACCATCTACAGAAATTATATTACAGTCGATTTCTTTAATGCTGTAGAAAGTAAAGGCAATTCCTCCTTTCTGGCACAAATGAAAACAGGCCAATGACCTTTATATTGGCTGTCATAGATGCATGTGACTCCTCCCATACATTAGAGACAGGGGTCAGAGGTCCAAGGTGAAACTAACTTGGCTCTACCCATGACTCCTTCGCTACTGTCAGAAGACATCATGTCACCTTTTCTATGGAAGCTGCGTGGATGGACAACACTTCTTACGTTGTCATCCATGTTGGCCTGCAAGGATTTAGGATTTAGTCAAAGCTTATTTGCAGCCAACAACATGGTTGTTTGTCAAATGCTAGACAGCAACATTTTATTAGCATTTTATCCTCTTAACCTGTTGGTATTTTTAAGACTTTCTCTGATTAACGTGAAGTATTAAAACACACAAGAGATCTGGCTTCTATAAATCTTACTGAAATCACAGTTAACGCACTTACAGAACCACATAGTTGTGTGTGACACAGCTGCATGTTTAAGTTTGCACAACTGTAAAAGCACACTAAGACAGGAGCGATATATATCAATGTGCTCTAAAGACGTCCGTCACAATTTTGGCAGCCATTTTGTTTTCCTAAATACATAGCCTCTCCTTCTCAGCTGTCTGTCTGTCGGTGCTGTCAGCCACTCTTGTGTGATTGGTCTGATGGGCTTGATGCTCATCACTCTGTCAGGCTAGGCTCGCCTTTCATTAGTCTGGGCCCCTCCATCCGCCACACTCACACAAATCACATTGACATCCAAACTCCTCAGATCCACAGAGCAATTTAACTGATATTCATTAGAGGGATGACAAGAGCTGATGGGAGATCTGTGGAGTGGAGGAGTGGGGGGACTCATTCTCCTCCTATCCTATCCCTGTCCTGTCCGCCTCCTTTCTTCCCCCTTCACTGCTGACTTTGTTTTAGGAGCATTGAGGCGCATCGGCGTCTATAACTACCCAGCCCTCAAGGATAGTCAAGACAAAAGAACAATGGATAACACATCTAATCTCCTCTTTATTATCGCAGAAAAATACAATTGAGAGGAGTTTTGTGTCTTTCATACTAAATAATTGGGTACAGAAAATTCACAGCTTCTACATTGCTCTCCTCTAGCAGCCACTATAATGCTCATCCAAGCAGAAGTCCAATCATTTAGCCCTCTCCCTTCAGCCCCTCATTAACCCCCAAAGTGTCAACTATCTCATTAACGCCCCCAACCATCCTCACCCCGAGTCCATCACTAAGCCTAAAGCATTCATCAACACATAGTGTTGAAAAAAAATTGATCATGTCTGAGAGATAATTTTATATTTTATCAAGGACTTAGCCAGCTTGGAAAATTCACAAGATATTCAATAAGGCAGCTCAGCCTTTTTCATTTGCATTATCAATGGCTACTGGTCTGAATCCCATCTTTCAATTATCATCCTTTGTTAAGGGCTTTATTCTGCTTGTCAGATGTGAGTCATCACTGGGTTCTCCCACAACGTTATACCAATGTATCCTAAACGTCGGAGGGCCGGGAGCAAGTCTGAGGCGGTAATGAGTTTGTGTGAGAAGACGGGGTCAGGACACAGTGTGTGTGTGTTAATTAATCTGTTCCCGGGTGGGAGGAACTGAAGCGAGATGATGAGATTTAAGAGAGTAAATGGGTGAGCTGCACTCGAGCTGTCCTCTGTTGAGTGAGCGAGCAGGGTTAGAGGCTGGGCAAATGGCCGTCACCATAGTAACCAGATAACTTCCCCGGCCCCAAGTCACTCAGTCAGTCAGTCATGACAAGCAAAGCCTGGGAACATCAAACAGAAAGAACACAGTGTCCCCGGGCATCTTCTAATAAGACAAAGGTAGATGGTAGAAAATGTATGAGGTAAATTTGTGTGTGTGCGCGCGCAAGTGTGCCTTTATCATGCATACTAAAAAACATTAAAAAAAAACTCATTACATGGCACTGAGCCTGAATTGTGACTACTCTGATAGCATCAACACCTGCCAGTAATATTGTTAGATCCAAAAGCCTGCTTTGAGGGAATAGCACCTGTCTGTGCATTCTGCACCACTGTCAGCTTGTCTCAGCGCGCGTATATAGGATCCGCTTTATTTTTTCCAAGGGACAGTCTTGGAGTCCAGGTGTGTGCCAGATCTGCGGTCTGTGCCCAGGGCTCCTGATGGCATCCAAGCCCCCGTGGTAATCAGCCCACTCTGCCTGCTGTTGCAGCCCGCCTGCCTCCTCCTCCTCCAGTGGCTCGTTTCAGAAACATCTGCTGGTTTACATGCAGCACACACAACCTGCCAGACGCCTTGCAGGCAGTGGCACTGCTCGTACTTCTCTAGTCCGTCCCACAACAACGCGACAACACAGAAATCACCAGGAATATCTTGACAAATTGTGGCTGTGAAGACAACTGCAGATGAAAATATTGAGGGTTTATAAGTTGTGCTTAGTGTTTCTGCAAATGTAGCCTTGTGAGCAATCTGTCAGCTGATTTGCAAATGCTTAGTCATTACAATGTGGGACAACAATTGGGAGGGGTCAGATTTTTTTCCTAAGATGCTTGATTTTCCAGTAAGCTAGGTGAAAAAAAAGATAACAGCTTGGAAATTACACTGTGCTGTGTCAGTTATCTCTCTTGATGAAGAACCTTGATCTAGAAATGTCTGCAATTGGTAAATATGAAAGAAAACAAATGTTTTATGCAGCAGTAAATTCAATTTAATCATAGAAGCACAAGGCATTAACATATTTGTATTGTGTTTTTTTTTAATCAAATAACATTTATAAAACTATTGTGCAAAACAATGTCCTTTTAATATTCTTGAAAGGCTCTGCACCAGTGGATAGTCATAGTCCTCTTAAATTAGGAAATATAACAAGTATGCATAATTTAAACAGCAGGTTGTAAGCTTATACACTATATATACATTTTTACACAGACCTGGATTTTAAGTGCCCCTTACTCAATGATAAAGAACAAGGCAGCTTTTACAATCAGCAAGAAAATCAATAGGCTGTACAGAGAAAACTATAAAAACAAGCAATGAACTTTTGCTGTTTGGCAGATTCTTTTAAGGAGCGTCCCAGGCATTTGGCTGTTTTAAGGTGTTAAAAAATGACCGGTTTGAAAGGGCATTTTAAAATCTGGACAGGACAGGACAGGACTGTACAAATGTAGCAGTAAAACTTGTTGAACATGCAGTCTACCAGCAAATCAAAACCAAACTCACAAAAATACAAAATAAATACAATAAAGTTAATACATTTCAAGTTATTAGCTGATCTTCGAGTCAAAAGATTCAACAGGATCATGAAATAATCTGTCCTCTTTTTGTCTCACATTACCAAAGGTGTACATATAGTGAGGGAGACAACAAAGCCAACAACAAATCGGGCTGAATATCTTTGACCTACAGTATATTTTGATGTGAAATAAATGTCTTTTGAAATACAGAGGAATCAGAAATGTTTATAGGCCGAATAGATGTAAACACCTTGTGCTGACACATTTAACAGTAGTTCATGGCATCTTTGTGCATTACCACACTTCCAAATATTCTCTGCTTTTATTTATTTTTTTGTTAGTTTTTAACAGCCATTCTACATGTTTCTCAGTCTACTTCTGAGAGTAATTTAGTGTTTCTCTAGTTCGCACACATATAGCAGATGGTCCTCTGGAGACTTCCCATGACTCTTGCTGAGGTGAAGCTTGATGGCGTGCTTAGAGGCAAATTTACGGACACAGAGCTGGCAGCGGTACACTGACCCATTACTACTGCAGTCATCTTGTGATTGTGGAGAAAGGAAGGACTCCAGGGGCACTAGTTTCTCAGTGAGGGTGTGGGAGTCCCTGACAGTCTGTTTGGGGGACAACTTGGCCAGGTCCCTGATTCTGAACCCTAGGTGAGCTTCCAGGTGGCATACATACGCTGCTGGGGTTCGGATCTGTGAGGCACAATCACTACAGAAGAATATAGGCTGACTGGAGTCCAGGTTCTTGAGGAACTTGGTCCTGCCAGTTCTCCTTAGCTGGTACTTGACGTTAGCCAGCCAGTGGCTGATGGTGGTCATGGAGAGGCCTGTGAAACGAGACACGTGCATTCTTTCCTGTGGGCTGAGGTCGTTAATGATGTACTTCCCCTCTGATGTCTGCCTCAGGCTTGAGGCAAACTGGGCCTGCAGAAGGAGGAGGTGCTGGGGGTTCCAGTTAGAGTGGCGACCTTTGCGTTTGTGGCCATGCAGGGACGCATCGTCATCGTCATGAGTAGAGCCCACAATCTCTGCTTTATCTGTGACCCGGGAACGTGAGGGAGGCTTTGGGACATGGTGGGACTGTGTCAGATTCCTCAGCATGTCTGAGATATCCGACAATGCATTTTCATGTAGAGGGCTGCTGGATGTGTAGGGAGAGACCACTGTTAGCTTTGCAGGGGTAACAAGGGAGGTGGGGGAGGTGGAGGAGGCTGTGGATGAAGGGGTTAGGGGGGTTGAGCCTACAGAGCCTCCTCTATCACTTTTCCCTTTTGTGAGGTCCATAGGCTGGTCATCACTGGGCGGGCAAAAACGATTATCAACTACACTTTCTGGCTTTTTGGTCTGTGAGGGAGGGGCGGCCACAGCAGCCCTTTCAGCCATGCTCTGGCTGAGCCTGGAGAGCAGGCTCAGGGGATCTTGGTTTGGCAAGGAGGGCTTGGCTGCTTTCCCCAAATGAATGTTCATTACTGACTGAAGAGCACTTAGAGGGTTGACAAAGGGCTGCTCTGGAGGAGTATGGCCAGTGATAATGGCGGTACTGCTTCTCAGTGTAGAGGAGAGCGGGGATTTGACTGCTGTCTCTCTCTTGGGTTCTGTTGCCGGGGATGCTCTGTCGCTATGGCTTCCTCTGTCGCTATGGGCTGGGGTGACTGCCCTCCATTCCCGAGGGGAGTCAGCCTCTCCTCCCTTATGTGATTCTCCAGCCTCACTACTACAGGGAGAGAGATGGTTCTCCATCTTAGGAGACAACTGCTTCACCCTTTGCTCTACTTTTGCTACTTTCTCAGTCACTTTTTTTACTAAATCCTCCATTGCCTGGAAATTGTTGCTAGGGAAGGGGGAGGACTGACTAAGTGGTGGGGAAATGAGGGGCTGGTTCTTGGCAAGGGAGGACAATGCTCCATCCCCTCCGTTAAACAAGAACTTCAGTGGGGAATGCTTTTCCATGCTGCCCTGTTGGAGCTTGAGAGCACTGGGGAACTGGTAGGCTGCATGGATGCTAGGGTAGCCCCCCCAGCTTGGATTCCCACTCTGTGCCTTGTTGATTGCTGACGTCACAGTGTTTTCCAGTGATTTGAGAATATCCAAGCCCCCTTTAGGGCTTTCCTTCAGGTCCTCTTCAGTAAGATAGTTATACATTGAGATGTCATATTTCTCCTCCTTCTCAGCATCATCCTCTTTCCCAACTGAAGCGGCAATCTGCTTCTCATTTCCAGCAGCCTCTTGCTTAGTGCACTCCTCCTCCAACTCCTCCTTTTTGATCTCTTTAAGAGGAGGGGAGGTAGTGGGAGGAGTTATGGTAGTTTGAAGAGGTGGAGGAGAGAAGGTGGAGGGCGCTAGCGGGACAGACTGGACCCTCTGTTCAGTGGGTGTGGTAACCCTCCCAGGGTTGGGGGAGGTGGCCTCAGGGAGTGTTTTGATTCTCTTTCCCACAGAGCTGGTCACCCTCAAGAAGTGTCCTGTCACCATCATGTGGGTTCTTAACTCTTGTAGTGTATTATGGGAACTCCCGCACTCCATACACTTCAGAATCTGGAATTTGTTGGATTCAAACTGCCAGGCATAGCTTGCACCATTCTGGTGGCCATAGCGGTTATTGGGAGTGGTGTAGGGGCTGGAGGAAAGTTTTTGTGAGGGTTCACTCAGGTCTGCCTGTGGATGTTTAGCTTTGGGGGTTCCTTCTCTAGAACGTGGTGAGGCAGTGAGGTCCAACCCTGCGATTCCTCTTTTCCTAGAAGACATGATTTTGGCTGCCACAGGGGCCATGGGCTCCTTTAGAGGCACTTTCTGGTAGTGTTTGGTCTTGATCATGTGGACACTGAGGTCCTGGAGGGATTCAAAGGAGTGGCCACAATACATGCACTTTAAAACTTTTTGGGCGTCCTCCTTCCCTTCCATCTCCAACAGGGACCTCTTGCGTGGTTTTGACCAGCGCTTTCCGCCACTGCCTGCCCTGTCCTGGTTGTCATCGCGGTAGTGGCCTGTATCATTCATGTGAACTGTGAGCTCCACCAGGGTGTCATAAGCAGCACTACAGCCCTTACAGCGGAATTTACTGGCGCCAGTGAAGATTGAGCCAAACAGCTTTGGGTTTTGCCTGTGGAGCTGAACTGTACTAAAGAGGCTGGGCTCAGACTGAGTAGGGTGACGGCTCTGGGGAGCATGCTGTTGTAGTGTCTTTGCCACTGCAGACTGGTGCCAGTCATAGCTACCACTGCTGCAGCTACTACTGCTGCTAGTGCTGTTGCTGCGAGTTGGTTTTTCTGTAGAAGCCAATGACTGCGCCTGTGGCGGTGTGGAATTAAAGTTCAGTGGTGACCACAAGGGGCTGGTCAGGAAGCTGGAGTAGATAGACTTCATTTGTTCTAAGGTGTCCATGCCTATGGGGGGTGTTTTAGTGTCACCATTAAGAGGTGCTGTTACCAAGTTGCCCTCGGCTTTTCTGGAGGGGCTCTCAAAGTCTGAGAGACAGTCACTGGTCTCACTCACATGTGACTCGCTGTCCATCTCTTGTCCAGAGAGCTCTGCGGCCCCAGTGGATTCCTGGTCACATGCTTGCTCCTTGGCAGGCCCCAAGCTTTGCTCTACAAACTCTTTCATGGGAAGGTCATCCTGAGGGGCTGAGGGCAGGTCGTCTGCTTCCGCCTCCTCATCCTCCACAGTGTGCTCTGTCAGCTCCTCAGGAGAATAGGCTGCAAGGAGAATGGAGACAAAGAGAGAAAGAAAGAGATGAGTTAAATTGCAGGGAGTGAACACACTATGTTAGAATAACTGGAGAAAAAGTTTCCCTGCTATGTGTGCCCGAGGACTCCCAGGGATAAATGAGCCATCTGTGTGGGAGCCTTTAAAGCTGAGCTGAGAAATTACAGTCATCCCATTTCACCTCATCAACCATTGAGGTGTTATTTTCCTCTAGGCGAGCCTGTATTTATATACTACCCCAACCACACGGAACTTATGCCTCCCCTCTTTTCACTCCTTCTATTGGAGGAAAACAAAAAAGAAATATCTTGGCAAAAACATAATGCGCCATTTTATTTATCTCAGGGCGCAACAGCTTGAAATGAAAACTAAATCTGAAATTAATGAAGCCCAATCTCACTGTGGCATTCTCCTCTGGGGTAATAAATGAGTTGGATCAACCTCCATCTGTCAGTTAATATGTCTGACGCCTCTTCATCTGCCTCTTCTCTGATTACACACACATACGTACAGACACACACACACACACACACACACACACACACACATACGTACAGACACACACAAAGAGCAGATCTTGAAGAATTTCAAGAAAGGGATGTCTGAATTTTGGTGATGAATTTTTGACATGTAGAACAGACATCCCACAGTGTCATATGAACTGAAGTGAGTTCATTAGTTTCTTAATATGTGAAAACTCTGGGTTCAAGCTGCATTCTTAAAAGCAAGTCTCAAAAGTCTAAACAGGTGTTAAATGAAATGCAGAAATAATACACATTTAGACATTTCACTCATAAAAAAGAAAAAAAAATGAACAAAATAAAGGGAAAAAAACATGAGACAGGGAAGAAGATAAAGAGGACGAGGTGAGAGTGAGGAGTGTCAACATGATGGCGATGCATAAGCTATCTGTCACTTTGGATGTTGGCACTGACTGCTTCCATGGAAAGAGATGATAACGGTGTGTGTGTGAATGTGTTTGTGTAACCACACACACACACACACACACACACACACACACACACACACACACACACACACACACACACACACACACACACACAC
>JAVQJL010077898.1:0-10479 GCA_036024295.1 Nannoperca obscura
ACAAGAAACTAGCTAACTAGCAGGACAAAAACAAGATAACTAGCAGGACAAAAACAAGATCACTAGCAGGACAAAAACAAGATAACTAGCAGGACGAAGCTAACAAGAAACTAGATAACTAGCAGGACAAAAACAAGATAACTAGCAGGATGAAGTGAACAAGAAACTAGATAACTAGCAGGACAAAAACAAGATAAGTAGCAGGATGAAGCTAACAAGAAACTAGATAACTAGCAGGACAAAAACAAGATAACTAGCAGGATGAAGCTAACAAGAAACTAGATAATTAGCAGGACAAAAACAAGATAACTAAATGAACAAGCTAACAATAAACTAGATAACTAGCAGGACGAAGTTAACAATAAACTAAATAACTAGCAGGACGAAGCTAACATGAAACTAGATAACTAGCAGGACAAGCCGAAGACAACTAAATGAACAAGCTAACACGTTGATAAAAAGATAGAAAGACATCAGTCACTCTGCAACACTAATGACATGATAACTAACACTAATGTGTTGTTATCAGAGATAACTAGCAGGACAAACTCTGAAGCTAACTGATAGAAACACAGTTATAACCTCTGTAAACATGCCAACCTTTGCCGGGAAGGTATTAATAATCAGACACACCTGAAGGCAGCATGTCAGCACAGACCCCTACTGTGTACACCTGGAGCTCGCCCACTCTCTCTCAGCTCCCTGTTGCTCTCGTTCTTTCACTCTCTGGCTGCCTCTCTGAACACGTTGTGATATAAAAACAGGAAGAGATGTGTCTTATACTACTCTCTATGGAGGTGGACACACACACACTCTCTCTCACTTCCTTATCTGGCTACAGGTATCCAAGCAACAGCCAATCAGGTGGCAACTCCTACAACTCTGTGAAGTTTCCATGGAGGTGAATTTCATTCATTCATTCCAGCTGAAAACGTGTCTTTAAGAAGAAAAGTTAAAACACAGGAGACAGTGTGACATTAAATACAGGTGGTGTAAAGAGGACAGGTGATAACGGTGGGGTGTGTTTACCTGAGGCTCAGGGAGGTGTGACGCTCCTTGGACCTCAGCAGGTCTCTGATGGAGAAGGAGGTGAAACCCAGAAAGCTCCTCTAAGAGACACAGAGTGGGTTTATATGAAATAAACTCTGTTTATTTACACACAGACTTTTATTTACACTCATCTTATAAAGAGGACTGTTGCTTTTACTTAGCGCACGGTGTAGAAAATACGGTGTTAGCTTTAGCTCGCTGGAGCTAATAATCTGGTGTGTATTGATCTTCTGGCACTATTTTAGACACTTTGATGAGATATGTGAGAAAGGAAATCATTAATGATGAAACATTCACTGTTCAATCAACAACACCATCAATGATAACAGCCCATAATCACATGCAGGATCTGTCCCACCCCAAGAGACGTGGAGCACTTCATTCATTCATTCATCTGTCAGACGCACACAAACGCATCACCACAAATCCCCACGGCAATGGCATTAAAGTCACTCTGTTGCTATGGCGATAATCAGAAGCTCAGAGGATTACCTTGACGAGTGAAAAGCACTCCAATCACCACACACACACACACACTCACACACACACACACAGACACAGGTACACACTCACACACACACAGACACACACAGACACAGGTACACACTCACACACACACAGACACACACAGACACAGGTACACACTCACACTCCCACACACATCGAACTGAAGTGAATGGAACTTGTTTTTGATTCTAATAGATCTGTTCTGTTCCTCTCAACTACGATCGATCAAGCAGCTGCTGGAAGAAAGTCACTTTACTGACATGGATTAAAGGTTGTCCATTAATCATTGACAACTGCAGCAACTCTGATGATCAACTAAAGAGTTTTTACAGAAAAAAAGCCTAAAAGAACTGCTGCTTCTGACATGATCTCTTCTGATCAATTCGTCAACTCACGCAGCAGAAAGACAGAAGGAAACAAACAAACAGGATATTGATACATTAACTGCACACGCACACACACACGCACACACGCTGTTACCACATTTCCTTGGTTGCAGTTGAAGGTTTGGGCAACACACACACACACACACACACACACACAGAGAGCTAATCTGTCTCTTCACCAAACAAGAGGCTTTTAAGATTACATGCTAATCCCATCAAACACACACACACACACACACACACTCTCACTGTAAATGTTCTGTAGTAGTATTCTGTGTTGTTTGTCAGTGTAGTCTGTGTGTGTGTGTGTGTGTGTGTGTGTGTGCGCGCATACACTTCCCTACCTGTCCAGCAGAGGAGCTGTTCTCTCCTGATGGACAGAAACATTTCATCACGCTCTCTGCAGCACCCCCCCCCCCCACACACACACACACACCCCCACCCTTTCCTTCCTGTTTACTTCCTGCTGGGCTGTATTTCCTGTTGTCGACTTTATTAATAAACAGTTGTAGTGAGATATATAACAATACCTGAATAGAGGAAAAGCTAGTAAGTGCCAAAGAGCTTTACAACATATCAACTCCAACAGCTGCAGAAAGATAAAAGGATGTTCTCTTCTAACTCTGCTGTCTGATGCGTTCAATGACTTCTCTAAAAACAGTTTTCTAAACAAACACAAGCTGCAGAACAACGTTCACTATAAAAGTGCCTCAAACCGACAACAACTTCTAAATGACACCAGACTTCAGTTTGATGAAGAGCTCCAACTGTAACCAGAGCCGCTGCAGAGGGACACTGAATGCAACACCCAACTTTAAGTTTCCCACTCGCACCTGAATGCACCGTTGAAATGAAAGCTTAGCAGCAGCAGCTGACAGACGAGTTCTCTCGTTCTCTTCCTGCGACATGACGAGTTCACAGACAGTAAAAGAAAAGAGAAGAAGAGAAGAAGAGCAGGACGTCCGTTAAAACATAAAATCATCCATGATTTAAACACACCGGCTGAGTGTGTCTCCGCTCACTCCATCACCTCTTCCTCCTCCTCCGTCATGGCTGACGGGATTAAAAACCCATCGGCATCATGGGAAATATGCAGATTAGTGGAGCGCCTGGCGGGCCGGTCGGGGTCAAGTGGGGCTTTAAGGAAAAAAACACCTTAAAACGGAAATATCACTTTATCTACAATCTCACTTTCTCTGTGTGTGTGTGTGTGTGTGTGAAAAGCTACCAGCACTGGTATTACACATTTACACATCCATTGCACTAATCCTCTTATATACACACTCTCACACACACAGAGAGAGACACACACACACACTCACAGAGACAGACACACACACACTCTCACAGAGACACACACACTCTCACAGAGACACAGACACACACACACACACTGGTGTGTGTTGTCAGCTCCTCTTTGTGGTAAATGGTGACTGATCGTGCTGTGATGATAGAGCAGGTAGTCGCCACGGAAACACCCTGATGTTAGAAACATCTTTTCATGAAAAACACACACACTTTCAAATAAAAGTGAGATAAATTATCACATATGTTACTCTGCATGTGTGTGTGTGTGTGTGTGTGTGTGTGTGTGCATACCTCCACTATGTCGCAGCAGCAGTACTTCCTGACTGCTGTGAGTGTGTGTGTCGATCAAACTTGAACCTTGACTCTGGCCGCCACGGCAACCACACCTTGACACTCTGAGAGAGAAACAGAGTGTGTGTGTGAGAAACTATGCTAAAATACATGAACAAACAAACAAACAAACAAGTGTGTGTGTGTGTGTGTGTCACATACCAACAGCTGCAGTGGAGACTTCAGCAGCAGATGAGACTCCACCTTGTGGCCACAGAACAACGTGCACACGCACACACACACTCTAATACCACTGCAGACTGACACACACACACACACACACACACACACACGTTAACAGCTCAAGGTTTCCAAAACAGTCTTTTATCATATTTAATATAATATATAATATTTAAATCATATTTAATCCACTTTTACTTTTTATCAACATGTAACTTGTACAACTGCTGGTTTCCCTTAAACATTAAAGTATCTTCACGTATTAAACACACACACTCACCTCCCTGGTTTTGTGAAGCAGTGTGTGTGTGTGTGTGTGTCGGCTGGCGTGCGTGTTAATGAGCGTGCGGAGGCGTGTGACGCGTCGCCAGAAACAGCAGCTGGCTGTGGTTCACCCTCATCTTCATCCTTCATCATCATCATCATCATCAGGGTGTAAGTGTGAATATACCTGACAACGTTATGAGCACGTGGAACACGATACGTCCCTGTGTATTAAACTATTATTATATCTCGTCGACGGTTATAACGGCTGACAAATGAAAAATGTAGCTACAAATCAAATATATCAAATATATAAACATTAAATGAAGTGAAACAAGTTAATAACAAACAGTAAATACAATATTAAACAACTAACTTCATTTAAAACTTAATACCGATGCTAAATTAAAAATGCTAATAGCTTTATTAAGCTAGCTTTCAACCCGTTAACGTCAGTTTGTTAACGCGAGGGAAAACCTTCAGCAAAACAGCCTTAAACTTGATTAAAACTGCTTATTATGACACAGAGTGTATATAATCTAACATTTCGACATGAATGAAGAGTTTGTGGGCACCTCTTACTGGCGGAAAAAGCAAGTTTCTGGGATCATAACCAACTTTCAACCGCTGATTGTTTTGAGTGGAAACCATAGTGGAGCGTACAGCTCAAGTATCGCGAGAACTTCTTGTTTGACGGCGGTTGGCATCCAGCTTTATCGCGAGAGCTGCGTGTCCTTGTTATATTTGTTATATTTTATTGTTTCATCTTTTGTAATTTAAAATACTTAAAATATTTGTTTGTAAAACTGAACCTTGAACCTTGAAAACTTTGCTAAAATTATTGTAAGATTAATGATATATACTTGTTTTTCTTTGTTTCTTTAATAACCTCGAATCCCAAACAGCACATATTCATAACATAAAGAGAAATCAGCCTTTAAATTACCAGCAATAAACAGTCAAACAGATGGTTTTCCTGCCTGAGTGGATATCACCGCCCCTCCGCATAGCACGAGGACTAAAGATCGAGCGTCCCCCTCATAAAGAAACGGTTGGAAAACACTTCCGGGTACGTTTGACTTTTTCTCGCTTTAACTTTTTTACTCTTTAAAAAGAGTTTAGTTTAGTTTGCAGCTCGTAACATTTACACACGGGCGGTCACTGCGGAACGGAGGCGAACAGGAAACTAAATCTGTCGGTTTGAAGAAGAAAAAACGGGGTTTTAACGCAGAGAAGGTAAAAAACACCGTTTGATGTGTCACATTTGGCCGCTGCTCTCACCGTTTGTTGTTGTTGTTGTTGTTTATTAGCCGGTTTCACCTCATTAATGTCACCGAGAGCGAATTAAACTGTGATTATTTTGCATTAAACGTGCAGAAACTGGTGATTTGTGGACTTCGAAACACCGTTTACTCACTTTATGTGTCGAAATAGTTTCTTGAGTTCGTACGGAAAACGATGTCTTCAGTAACTTTAGCTTAAAAACAACAAACAAAACAGTTTACTCTTATTAGCTGCAGCTAGCTACAGGTATTAGCTTCAGGTGTTAGCTACAGTGTTAGCTACAGGTATTAGCTTCAGGTATTGGCTACAGTGTTAGCTACAGGTATTAGCTTCAGGTGTTAGCTTCAGGTGTTAGCTACAGGTATTAGCTTCAGGTGTTAGCTACAGTGTTAGCTACAGGTGTTAGCTTCAGGTATTAGCTTCAGGTATTGGCTACAGGTATTGGCTACAGGTGTTAGCTACAGTGTTAGCTACAGGTGTTAGCTTCAGGTGTTAGCTTCAGGTATTGGCTGCAGCTAATGCACGTTAGGGTCGTTTTAGAGGCTGAAGTGTGTTAATCGATACTGATAGGTGTTCCTAGTATTTTGTCCACCCTCATTGATAACAAATGGATCATTATCATATTATATATTTGTATTGTTATAATTTACCTTTTACACATTTGATTAAATGATCAATTTGCTAGAATCTCAGAAATACCAAGTTTTCTAGCATTTAGGTGTTGGTGATAAGGTTGAAATCATCATTATATTAATAAATATAGTGCACAATATCGATTTATCTCGTATATGTGGCAAAACGGAGAGTAAACCAATGAAGCAGTCCATACAGGTAAGCTCTGCTCTTTATATGTGTGAAGACATGCACCTGAACAACAGAAATGTGCCTGCAGGTGTGCAGGCAGCGACAGGTCAGTGGAAGAGTTGACGCCTCTTGTTTCTATGCAGAAGTGAAAGCTTTCCTCCTTTTTAAGAAGCAGAAGTGGAGACGACCACATTTTAATATTGAGTGAAGGTGGTTTCGCTCATATTGTCGTGTACAGAAATGTAAGCATCGACCACGTTTTGTTTTAATATCAGGGGGTCAGACTTAGTGTCAGGCCTTCTGCACGACGGGTTAACATGGCTGTTTTCTGTAAGTGACAAACTGTTAGAGGTCAAAGTTCAGCTGTTCAGCTGCACTTAAATAAAGTTGTAGGAGAATGACTTTATTACTTGTAACAGAAAAGTAAAAAAGTTGTGTCAGACCTCTTAATCAGCAATAATCGTAAAGCTTATATTGTTCCAAGTGATAACAGTGTTTCTGATGAATTAATCTATTGCCCCAGTGCATGATGGGAGGCTTCCCAACACACCTATCTCATGTACCTGCAGTCACAGCCTTTATTTCAAAATAAGAGCGCCCTGTGATTTAAGAGAACTTCAACAATCCTCAAACTGCTTCCAAAGGCGAGCTCCTGCAGAGTGGCGCGCTTCTGCCTGTTCACCACAAGGTGTCGCTGTTCACCTGCACAGAAACACATCTGCTCACTTCAGTCCAGATGTTTCCTTCAGCAGCACGCAGCTAGAGAGAGAGAGATGTTGGATATTTAGCTTTTGGATACAGACCTAATTTAAGAAATAAAGAACTAAATGCAATAATTCAAAATAATTCAAATATGAAAAAGTGTTTGTAAAATGACAATAAAACAAATAATCAGCTATAAACATCATCAGAAACGTATATCATATCACCTCTGCTGCTGTAGCCCTGCAGTTTCCCCACTGAGGGACTAATAAAGGTTCATCCTATCCTATAAGTGATGTTTTCATGTTTATTCTCCACATTGTACCTGTTGACACCTGAGCAGCTGATGTCATGAGTCAGGACGGCTCACCTGCGCCGGTTTAAGCTGTGACCATGTTTCTATTAATGATCAAGAGCAAAATACCACAGTGATGTTTGTTCTGTTTCGTCTAAAGGAGGAAGTCACGGAAGAGAAGTGGGCGGAGCAACATGATGGAGAGGGCGGAGCGGAGAGGAGGCGTCACAGAGGTGGAGGCTCCTCCCACAGTGAGTTACTAAATCAAAACATTTAAAAACATTTTTAAATAGAAAACCAGGTGAACTTAACGTGACTTAATGTCTTAGTGATGTCACCGTGTACTGCAGGACACCGTGACATCACAGTGGGGGGGTGTTTACAGTTGCAACAGAGCACGCTTTAAGGTTAAACAAGCACTGAAACTTACTCTTTAACTGTAACAGGGCGTTTTTATTTTTGCTAAAGTCTTGAACACAGGAAAGTGTTTCGCCTGAAACCTGGAATTAAGAAACCAAAGTGTCCGTACAGGTGCATTCATGTAGCTAACTAGCAGTGCTAGCAGTGTAGCATTACAAACTCATTATTCCTCCTTTCTCTCGACGCCATTGACTGACTGAGCGTGTTATCGGTGTATTATACACGTATAAAACAGACATGAGGTTGATCTATTTGTTCTTTACAGATATTCCACACACGTTCACACGTTATGCAACCGGAGAAAGAAAAGAAAAGGAAGCGTGCGAAGCGGCTAGCTAACCGCGTCCACAATGTTATCAGCAGTTGTTACGACAACAAAAAGCAAACTGGTGTGATTAACGGTGACAGCGAGCGCTTGTCTGTCTGATAAGAATGGCGGCAGGTAACAGGAGCGGGCCGTGATGTCAGCAGCTGGCTCACCTGGAGCTGAGCTGGTCAGCAGAGGGTTACTGTGACTTTCTGGGGGGAGTCACACTTGCTTTGCGTCACTACAATGTGACACAACAACTTTGAGCCAAATTCCTCCGGCCCAGTGAGCCCTCCACAGGTGTGTGTGTGTGTGTGTGTGTGTGTGTGTGTGTACAACCTGCACAACACTTCCTGGAAAACACAGAGGAGGAATATAATGTTACACACACAGAGGTTAGGACATCTCTTGTCTGTAATCTCTCTTAATTGTGGACAACAGCATTATACTGTGTGTGTGTGTGTGTGTGCGCGTCAGGTGACTACTTCCTGTCCTGAGTGTTCCAGTGACCTCTGACCTCCCCGCATGCTGCCAATCACAACAGGGAGCCATCGTCATCGCAACCCTTTGATCCGGGCTCGATTGGCCCTCGTAAACTCCGGTTCCCACGGTGATCCTTCTGAGCGTTGTCACGGTGCTCTGACCTCTGACCTTTGACCTCTTTGCTGGTCGATGTTCCTGTTCTCTGAAGTGGGGCTCAGGCTGCATTCAGGAGCTGTTGGAAGTTTGAGTTACCGGCGTGTAAACAGGCCTTAAAGTGGACGTCAGTGAGTTGAATCCAGAGAGGCCAGCGGTTCTGTGGAGGTCTGAAACAGACCCAGATCCACGCTCAGAACCTCAGAACCTCAGAACCCGTCCGATCATGTGATCGGACCAAACGTGTTTGTGCCCTTATACCTTTTTTGTTTTGTTTTAACAGGAAGCAAACAGGAACTGCAACCACACCGACAACAGTGTCACTTCCTGTGCAGCCGAGGCCACGCCAGAGGTCACCATGGAAACGGAGCAGACCAAAGGTGTGTGTGTGTGTTTAAGTGACTGTGTAGACGTTGTGGTTATTCACTTCTGTTCATATATTTAGAAAGACTATAAAGACTATTGTTGCAGTGACTCTCCGGTGACCTTTGACCCCACCTCTAGTGACGCCACAGGAACCAGGAAGTGGACCTGTGGTTGTTCAAGGCAACAACCAGAACCCAGCGAGTGAGAAGCTGCAGAGAGTCCGCAAGTGGAGCATCACGGCCTATAAGGTGAGGCTGGACTCTGTTCACTGGTACAAATATCTAATCAACAAATATCTGATCAATGTCTGATCAGCCGCCTCCGCCTGCAGGTCACCAGGCAGGCGCTGTCGGAGAAGCTCGGACGTGGATCTCGTACGGTGGATCTGGACCTGGAGCCGCGCCTCGAGCTGCTCAGAGACAGCCGGCAACGCTACGATAACATGACCAAGCTAGCTCAGACGCTGGCCAATCAGCTCGCTCAGTTCACAGTTACCCAGAAGACCCTGGGGGACACCTTCAGCGAGCTCAGCGTCAAAACACCAGCGCTGCATGTGAGTCTTAAAAACACTGCTGCTGCTCCCGCTACTACAACTGCTAAGCCCCTCCCCCAAACAGTGCCCATCCAATCATATCTGAGCTGTAACGTTAGCATCTCCCGCTAACTAGCTTACTTGCCCCACTTTAGTAACCAAGAAGTATAATGTGAGGACTCTGACTAAAGGTTAAATTATAAAAGCTCTCTTCCCGGATGCTAGCAGAGTGTAAGCTAACGTTAGCAGATTAGCTCTTAGCTAATGTTACCCCAGACAGCGCTACGTTAGTCGTCCTTCTGAACCATGTACCATTAATGTGGGGGGGGGGCTCTGTGTCTGTCAGGAGGAGTTTGGCGTGAACGCAGAGGCTCAGAGGTTTCTGTCGAGGAGCGGCGAGACTCTGACGGCGGCCATTAACAACTTCACGTCCGACATGAACACCCTGGTCAACACAACCATCGAGGACACCATGATGAACGCCAAACAGTACGAGGCGGCCAGGTGAGGAGACGAAGCCACAAGAACACAGTGAAACACGTCCACGCGGCTCAAACACCTTCTCCGTGTTCCAGGATCCAGTACGACGCGTACCGCGTGGACCTGGAGGAGCTGAACCTGGGGCCCCGGGACGCCGTCACCCTGCCCAAACTGGAGCAGGCCCAGAAGGACTTCCAGAGCCAGAGGGAGCGGTACCACAGCGCCCGAAACGACCTGTCCGTCAAACTCCAGCTGCTGGAGGAGAACAAGGTGAGAGCGGCAGCGACTTCTCCTCATATTATATACATTGATCTATTCTTTCTAAACACGCCGTCTTTAACCTGCAGGTCAAAGTGCTGCACAACCAGCTGCTGCTGCTGCACGGCTCCTTCGCTGCTCACGCCTCCTCGTGTCACGGCTTCCTGGAGCAGAACATGCGTCAGGCTGCAGGGCGCCTCGGCAGCGTGGACGCCCCCTCCTGGCTGGAGGACAGCTGACGCAGCAGCCTGCACAACCGGTCCAGACGGGGGTTTTAAATGGACGCTGCAGTGGGGTGGGGGGGGGGGGGGGGGGGTGAGAATGTGACGTCTGTTTGGGGGGGGGGGGGGGATTTTTGCCAGTGGGTGTG
>JAVQJL010077899.1:0-16973 GCA_036024295.1 Nannoperca obscura
ACAGAGGAATCTTAAAGACTAGTGGTAGAGTTGTACTGTGTCGCTCCGCCCTCTTCCTCTCTCTCTCTGTCAGCCAGCTCAGAGCATCTTTCCATGTGTTTTACACTCATAATAAAATGCTTCATCTCGCTCCCCCCCCCCCCGCCACCCCCCTTCACACGTTCCCCTAATGAGATAAATTAGCGCCTTGCAACAGATGCATGGAATATACACTAATGGCCACCATCTGTCACTCATCTCTGGGAGACGGAGTGAGAACGCGGCGCTAAATCCGATCACAAGCCCCTGGCAGAGCCCCGCCGTGGTGAGGAGGAGGGAGGAAGACACACACACAGAGAGAGAGAGAGAGGAAGACAAAGAGGGAGAGATAAAGAGTACAGTACGGAGCGAGGAGGGGGTGGCAGCGCGGGGGTTTCGTGCAGACTGGACGAGGTGCAGCACAGTAAGTGGTGGAGAGGTGTTGCAGCAGCAGTACAGCAGGTTCGACCTGGTGGTGATTCAGCAAGCACAACAAGATTTCTGAAAGTGTGGAAGGGGGTTCGTTCAACTCCCTCTGGTCACTGATAACAAAAGATTGTTAGATTTTTATGTCTTGCTGCCGAGTTTCTTCTTAACGGAGAAGCTTTGTAGAAACCTCCTTCACGGAGGCCCCAGGTGCTTTTACTTTTCTGTGGAGCTGCTCTCGTTTGTGTTTTGGAAATTCCTGCATTTCCTTAATGATGGTGCTTTTTGCTCTTCTGTGTTTTCTCCTTCCTATAATTTACAGATTTACTACTGTGCATACTTACTTGAGTATTTCAATTAGTAACATGTGTTTCTTTGATATTTAAAAATGTGAACAGCAGACAAAAAAATGAGGTGAAATGAAAACAACTGGAACACTGACAGGTTGCTGTTGTCTTTTAATTTTCTCCTTAGTTGTGTTAATAAATCTTAAATACATAAAGAGTTCTGCATCTTTGAGGTTTGAGGTGAAGAGACAGGTCAGCATTAAACATGATTCTGTTCATTATTCTGAGGTACTTTTTATATTGTAAATATACAACATTATAACTAAAGGAATAAAACTAACAATAACATCTGATAAATATGGGTCTGAAACTGCATTGCAACTTCATCATGTACACTAACCTTTACATAATGCGTGTGCAGCTTGCAGGGGAGCAGCACGGCTTTGCACTTCAGTTCAATGTCAGAATGAGCGGGGAGGAAACTGTGTGCGAGAGAAGACTTAAGCACCTCTGTGAAGGGCTTAAGTAGCAGTCTGAATTGCACCATTTATGCATAAGGTGCCTAAAAAAAATCACTAGAGGCAAAAAAAAAAAAAGCCTCAACGTCAACTCTCACTCTGGGATCCATCACAGATATTCTAATAGAGCTTCCCCTTGACGGCCGGTAATTCCCTCTGCAGCGTTCGCCGTCAGAACGGCGAGCTGCTGCAGAGCAGACGGACGTTCTGACAACCTACCTGCACCGAAAAGTCAGCTTTTCATATCTAATGTCGCCGTGACACTTCCTCTGTGCAAATAGCCACAAATCCATTTATAGAATGTAATCAGAAAATGATATATTCCAGCCTCTGCCCTAGCCGCACTGTACATTAGCATGCGGCTTATGATGAAAGTGAAGGGAAACAATGAGAAACAAAAAGGGTGATGAAAAGGCAAACGAGCTACGTATCTCTGGAACCAGGAGGAATGAATCACCCGGGGAGCTTCCCTGTACAGCTTCCATGAGAACAAATGGACTAAAGCCAGATACAATTAATCACTATTTGCATGGAGTTGGCTATAATTCTTTTTTTTTAACTGCTTTAACTAATGACAACAAGTGGAAATTAATTACTTGTTGGGAAAAAAAGAGTTTGCACTAGACTCTAAAAGGAGATATAGCAACATAAGTGAAAATAAATTCAAAGTAATGAAAATAAGAATAAAATATGTGTCTGTTCAACACAGCGGGAGTTTAATCCTAAAAAAAAAAATAGATGAGATATTCCTGTATTTAAAGTGAAAGTTAAAATGATGAGTGCATCGGACGGAACCACTGATCCCTATAAACTCCCCGATCCAGCAATCATACCGCATCAACATTTCCACTGAAGGCTTCACATAAAAAGTAACTGGCCTCATAAAAGCGGTGTCAAATACAGCCAACCTCTCGTAAAAACAGCACTGATGAAATTCTCAGACAAAACTATAAATGGCATCTGTAGAGAAAAATAAAACAGCGTGCTTCAGTGCAGGCTTACAGTCAGGAAGCATGCAGAGCGCTAACAGCAGCAAACTCTATCTGTACATCACGTCTGTGTCTTTATAGGCGTTCATGAATCCATCACAACAGCAGCTCGTGATTTATTAAAGCAGGTTGTCTTATTAACACTTGCTGGGAGAGACATTAGTAATGTATATACTGGTTGCTAATAAAGGCACCGTAAACAGGAAGTCACTGGAGCATCTCGAGCTGTAAATCAACTTAATTGCCAATTATTTTTAAATGTGTCTTAATCTTTAGAGTTATTTACAACACGTGTGTATTTCAGATGTTTTAAATGATGGTTTAATTTATATAATTTGTTAAAAACCAACAAGTTTCTTTTTCTTTTCTTTTCCCCGACAATATCTGCACACAGCAAACGCGACGTGCTAAAGGTTCGGGGGGAAATGGTGGTTAATAAAAACAGATTGGATTCACACACTTCCTGCTTTCCTGCACTGGCACATTCACATCTGATCTATATGTGTAGATAAATGGAGAACTGTGTGTTTATAAGAATTCATGCAGTTCAGAGTGAGACAGACATATTTAGTATCCATAACCTCATTTATTATTAGCAGAACAGGCATATTTAGTTGTTCAGATCTTCTTCATCATGTCAGTTACTGTTGAGAGCGGAGCGCCTCTAACAACAGTCTTCATCGTAATTAAACATTAATTATATAGTAATAAAAGGAAATGTATTAGCAGGCTAGTTTTGGTTCAGTTAGCTAAGTTTTCTCTTTTGTGCTGCAGCCAACGCTCACGTTACTGTGTAAGTGCGCTGAGCTCCAACAGGTGAGCCGTCAGTTCTTGTATATTAATGCAACGTGGCGCTCAAGAGAGCGTGGAACATTTTCCGGAGCTCTTTTTCTGGGGCTGATTAGAAGGTTTGGTAAGCAGCCACGTCCTTTCAGCACACTGTTTCATTTTGGTTTGTGATTGGTTGCTGATTAGTTGGATGTAATTGGATTTTTCTCTCTTCTTTTTTTTGTTGCTCCTGTCTTTCTTTTCTTTTTTTTTATTTTGTCTGTCCCTTTAAAGTCCTTTGAGACTTGCGCGTGATAAAGGGCCATGGAGATAAATGACCTTGAACTTTAACTTGAACTTTGCCTGCCTCTCTGTCTCTTCTCTGTCTTCTTTCACTCCGTCTCACTCTTCCTCATTTACATGGCCGGGGCTGCAGAGCTCTAACAATCCATTAGCTCGGCGAGGATGTTGAGGAGATCCATGCAAATAAGTGTGAAATTACACTCTAATCAGTCATGTAAATCGCGCCGGTTCTCAATCTGGGCACCATCGTTTCTTTGTACTTGTTTAGAAAAAGCTGTGCGGAGGCGCTGGGTGAGGTTTAGGGAGAAAAAAGACAATAAAAGAAGAGTTTGACGAGGAGGGGGATGTGAAAAACAGTAAAAAATAAAAAAGCTTTGATTCTCTTTGACTTTAGTCAGAAGTGAACTCGTTTTTCTTGTTGGATTCAGATTTAAACATTTATACCGTGATCAAAATTGTTCAGCAATGCGAGACTTGTAGCACGAAGGCTTTCTGCCTCCTCTTTGATGAGGAAGGAAAGGACGGAGAGAAGGAGTCAGGAGACGCAGCGATGAACAGCTACGGTGCAGAAACGAACAGGAGAACTTCACTGAAGAGGGCAATGTTTTCATGAAAGTGAGGCACAAAGTGGAAAAAGTTTCTGATCATTAAATAATATACTGCACAGTCTCCTTTACCATCGTCTTCAAGAATACAAATGTGAAGATCAGGTACTGCACGCTTATCAGTTCAGAAAACACAGAGAGGAACATGGAGTCCCGGCTCAGACAGGTGTTTTAAAGATGACAGGGTTGAACAAAAAGGTGTCAAAGGATTACAAACGTGTTCAGTTATCTTCTTACTTTTCTCTGAAGCACAGAGACAAATACACAGGTGATATAATCGGCTCAGTTTTTTCAACTTGACGTCAGAAATGCGTCTTTAATAGGTGCAATGTCATCCGCCGGATGCACCGCACGCTGGCCAATCAGCATGGACGCTTCCTTTGTGATCATCAAGATGGAGCTCGAGGTCGGCAACAGGACGACAATAAAATGTCATTTTATAAATCCCACTGTTGATGTACAGTGTGTCAGATTATAGTCTGTCTTTGATAAACCAGTAAAAACTCGTAGAAATGTGATGTTGCTTTAAAGCAGTCGTACTTATTGTTTTGCAGAATGTCTCATGATGGCAAAATATGAAGAGAGATATTAAAAGGAGAGCTTGATTTTCATCAGATCCAACAATTTTCCATTATTTTTCCAATTATGTCCACAACAAACGTCAGATGGTATAAACATCGTGGCGTATATTTGTTTCATTTAAGTGACATTTTCTTTCATTACACTGAACATCCGGTCTGCTGCAGCAACTCTGGCGACACTATGGCTTCGTCTTCGACAATGAAGGGATGAAATACTGGATCTGAACAGGCTGATGAACTCTTTCAGTGTCTCCTGTTGAACACCACAAGCTGCAGCACAACATATCATCAAGTGTGTGTGTGTGAGCGCTTGTAAATACACGTGCGAGTGTGTCAGCATATGCATGTCAACAAGCCGGGGACGAGTGAGGAAGCAAAGCACGAGAGGAGCAGCGAGAGCAGGGATCTGAGTTTTGGCTCAAATACAATCTGTGGAGGAGTCAGTCAATGAGCTGACAGCCGTCAGTGAATCCTGGTGGGGAGAGGGCTGAGCCACCGTGGTCAAACACACACACACACACACACACACACACACACACACACACACACACACACAGACTCCACAGCTCAGACAGACAGATGGGCTAATTCGTGACTGACTGTGTGTTATGAAACATTATCTCTGTGTCAGTGAAATCAAAATAACATTGTGGGTTTGTCTCAGCTTGGAAGTGCCAACAGAACTCCACATGGCCGCGACGCGTGCACATGGACCGTGATGCACGGCCTCGGAACAATGTTTTGTTGCTAAACTGCTGTAAATGCTGTTTATTGAGTCATCTGGGGCGAACTGCATGCAGCCGTATATGTTTGCCAATCGCATCCCACCTGCCAGCGCCAAATTAAGCCATCGAATCAATTTCAAGAGTCTGCAGGAAAACGAAGGCCATTACAGGCATTGAATTTTATTTGCTCTCTATTCAAAATTAAAGGCTATTGACAGACGGCTTTGTTTTGTTCTCTTTCAACCACTCAACGGTTAGAGTGTGGATAGGTGGTGCGGCTGCATTTTAATGGTCTGCCCCTTTAACGGCCGGCTGCAGAGGCACTTTATAATCCCCCTCGCTGGGTGTTTGTGTATGCGGGGAGTGTATTGTAGCTAACTGAACCTGGCTTGCTGCTCTCCGAGGATGTTTTGTTGTCAAATAATGGGAGAGTGATGGGGTCCTACCCCGCTGCGAGCCACCGCTAAGATTAGACAGATCTTCACACTGGACGATTGGTGAAATTTATCACTGTCACTGGGTGCCAATCCAGAAAGCCCCCCCCCCCCACCTACACGGTTTGTGGTGGTTTCTCATTTGGAACCTGCAAACCAGTTGTCATGTGTACTTTCCACTCCGATAGCGATAGCGCCTCAAAAATCGCCCTCCGCTTCATGGTCTGTGCACAAATGCTCATCACGTCGTCTGTCTGGTGCTCACGGGAAGTTTCAGACGGGTGGGGGTGACGTGTGGAGGTGTGGAGGTGTGTGTCACAAGCAACATGTGGTATGTGACAGGCAGGCAGTACAGTACAGACATTTCCGTAGTTTCTTCAACTGAAGGATTTAACAACAAAATGCTGACTTATGTAGAAAAAAGCATACATTTAAATTCATTTTGCACACCTTTCACTCTTTAAGAGGTGTTCAATGTGGTCGTAATGCATCAAGTACGTGTAATTACAGGAACACAAAAGAACCAGGCTCTGTTCATGGTCTGTGAGTGACATAACACTCGAGGAACGCCAGACTACTTCATTTAAACCCTGTGTGCAGCTGCGTGTTAAACATGCATGTGTGTGCAAACTGGTTGCTGCTGAAGCATCAAGCAGGAAGGAGGATTTCACCCCCCCGCCATCCCCCCACCCTCCTGCCTTTAGCGATATGAGAGGCTACGTTTTTCAGCCAGCAGATTTTGATCCCTTTCAGGGAGCTGCTGGAATTAGCATGCAGGAGAGAGCGCTGAAAGGTGCTCTGGCCCTTAACTCAGCCTCTCTCTCTCACTCTTCCTCAGGTATAAGTAATGGATTGTAGCTGGCTCCGGCCCTCGTCCTGTCGCGGCCGGCCTGCCGCGAGGCGAAGGGAGAGGCCAGAGAGAGGCTCTGTTATTTAGCGTCCATTCCTCCACAGTCACACTCGCTAACTCTGAGGCCAGCTGTCCAAGCACACCAGGCCTCGAGGATGGCGGCGCCGCCTTAACTGAGAGGTGACACCCCCTTCCACGTTCTTTAACAGATTGCCACCTCGGGCCAGCATATCTGAATACCAATGATTATAAAAAAACCTCCTCTGCAGCAGCGGGCAGGAACAGTGAGGTGAAAGAAAAGAGACAGGAATTATAAGACAGAACATCTAGTAAAACTTTCTCATGGAACAAGGTTAGGATGTAAAGTTCTCTTTGTATGCACCTTTTTCTTATGTGAAAGATCATATTATTACTTCAAGCTCTGCTAATATTTGTTATACTGAAAGTGAATCAAATGGGGCTACAACATGGATTCTTTTTCTATTATTTATTTGGATCCATCTATTCATGTCTGTAAAATATCAAAAACAGTATAAAAAAAAGCCTCACGAGTTCTGAAAGCCCAAGAGGACATTTTTAAATGCTTTGTTTTGTCCGATAAACCGTATAAAACCAGAGACGTTCATAAAATCATATAAAAACACTGAAAAGTAGCACAAGAACCTGAAAACATCTGCAATGTGTGTAATGTGAACGGGGATTCTTGTTGTGATGAACGTGCAGCTTCTTCCAGCTCTGCAGCATTTTAGCCTCCTTTAGCTCAGAGCTTTACGGCACATTTACTGGATGAATCCGTGTTAGCGCTCTCATTAACCCTGATTCCAGCAGCAGCAGGAAACTGGGTTCAGCACAGGAGCTCGGACATGCATGATGTTTTTTGTTGTTGCATGAACTTTGTAGGTTTTTAATGTTGTTTATGTCTTTAAAAATCTACTAATGTGAAATGCTTTTACACAGGGACCCCTTGGGGGTTTTCACTTAGGGCCCTGACAGAGCCGCCACTGGTGAGATTACATGTTACGTGTTAATTCACATTTAAATTACACAGAAACGTCAACCTGCACATTCCGATACACGGGGGAGCAAAGGTTGCAGCGGTGTAGTCGGCCCTGATGGGGCCCTCAGCGCGCACACTGCAGCGGCCCCGTGTTGATGGGCATGTAAATGTGGGAGTAAGTACATGTGCAGAGGAATGTGGATGTGAACAGTGAATGTTGATGCACAATCGGTGCAGGAGTCCCTCGCTGAGCTGACAGCTGTCTGTGAATCCTGGTGCTTAATATGTGTGTGCTGCCATCAACTCAGACTCCCACACACACACACACACACACACACACACACACACCAGCATGAACTGTGCTGCAACATTAGCAGAAATGTTAAATAGCAGCTAATGGAAAAAGAGGAACTCAGTCGTAGCAGGTTGAATTCCAGTGAGCGGAGAAGTCTGGCAGCCAGCACCTTTCAGAGTAACAAACAAATCATCTGTGCCCACATCACAAGTGCATCAGTCACACAAACACTGCTGAATGAGTTCACATCTCAAGGAGAACACAACATCTGCCAAACACAACCTGAATCAAAGGGAAACTTTGCAGCACTGCAGAGTGTGTTGCACCCCCACACCAGCAGACTATTAAGTGGTGCTAACTGGAAGGTTTATCATGTGATCGTCCTGCATCGACATGGAGCTTCATCGCCTGATGAAACGTAGGTCACCTGTTTCATATCATTATCGATCATTTAACACACGCTGCACAGCAACAATTCATGTTAATGTCACCAAGCAAAGCCGAAATATTCAGCACGTTTAAAATCCGACGTGCTGGTGGATGTGTTGTGTTTTAACAGCTTCTGCATCAAGTTCAAATGCACTTTATTTAAGCAAAGCAGCTGCACATTAAAGTTACGGCCACCTGTAAAACGTGCTGCTTGCATCGCTCATTAACTCAAACTGCTGGCTGCTGTTTCTTCACTTTCTGCTCACTGACTCACAAGAATTGTGCACACGATAATTTTCTCAATATTTGTGGAGGGAGAAGAAATTCAACAATGACTTCTCATTTATTATGTTTGTATGTAGTAGTTAAAACTTGAGTTTAGAGTAGAGAGAAGTTAAGAAAACCAGCCACTTCTTTTCACCAACTTGTGTTGCACAAGATATCTGTGACACCACAAAGGAACTGTAAAACGGGAAACATCCCACAGATTCATCCTGTTCTCCCACACTCTGAAACTAGAAAAGTATCCGCTCACTTAAGGTGACAAACAAAAAGCACAGTCCGTTTGAAACAGCGTGCGGAGACACACTGCTGCATTAACAAATGTAATCGTGTTGAGCGGCACACGTATTTTTCATTTCTCCTGCCATTGCTTCATAAGGCCACAGTCACGCAGCTGCAATCATATCACAAGACAAAATGAATTTGAAGAGCTCGCTGTGTGTATCTGCCTTCCACGCTGCCTTAACTTCTGTTCTGGCTCCTCGCTGCCAGCAGAATTAAACCACAGTGTGCAGTAATGGCACAAGTGAAAACAGTCCCCATTAAATGTGATAATAAGCTGTGTGATAAAACCATGTTGTCAAAAATTGCAATACATGTGTCGTTCAACAAGATGTATTAGTTCAGGTAGCAATTTGTCTCTGGAAGCTGTTTTTAATGGATTTTTGGAGCCTAGGACTTCCGGAAGGGAAGGCGAACGTGCATTAGAACAGACAGACAGAGCTCTGAACTGGGCCATTAGTGGGTTTAGATGTTTCCTGGGTAATAATGACAAGAGAAAAACCAAAATGCATCATCGTAAACAACAGGAAGTGAGTTCTACATCCGAAGAAAGCTGGCGACACCCGCGCTACACATCTTGCAGTGCAGATTAGCCGGCTTGCTAAACATGCATTACCTGACAAGACCTGCAGACACGCAGCTGCAACATGTGCTGGGAAGCCTGTTAAAACAGTTCATATGAACACAACAACAACAGTCCTGGTTCACAGAGATGGGGAAGGGGTGTGTGCAGCCGGGGGAGTCACGAGGCCTGCGTGCCGTGACCCCCTCCATCTGGAACAGAGCGCTGCAGCTTAAACTTTTCCCATCAACCAAAATCTGTCACGCAGCCATTTCGCTGTCATTTTTTGCCTTAAATTGCCCGATACGCGGGCAGCAATGACAGTCATCTCCGAATGTCATCGCAGCGAACAATTAACAGAGCAGCAAAAATGTGAGGTCAGATATAATTAACATATGTGCTGCTCAGCTGTAATTGCTCAAGTCTAAAGCAAGTAATTAAATCATTCAAAGTGAGCCATGCAGACAATGACTGAGTTTCTCACATCTGGGACTGCTACTGCAGATCCACACACACACACACACACACACACACACACAAAATAAAGAAGCGAGAAGCAGAGGTCCTTCATCTCTTCCTTTATTCTCAGGAACCACAGAGGTTCAGTCACATGCTTAAGGTGCTCCTAATTGACGACGTAGAGTCCTGCTCATTATGATACATGCGTCGGGTCGGCCTGTCAGACAGAAGGAGGTGGAAGGGAGTGGCATTAAGCGAGTGGCAGGAGCATTATCAGTCCATATTTCACAGGTGTCAGCGGGGACTTGTCCCGGTTTCGTCCTCTGGGTGTCATTTATTAAATGAAGGAATGAAAGGGATGTTTAAGGTAGAAATACAGGCCGGCTTGGACAGGGGATTATACATTGTTACTGCGAGAACGATTGCATTTGAACCTCGGATACGAAATCCAGGCTCCAGGGTACTTCATTAATTTACTTTCTTAACAGCTATTCGTGCTCGCGGACACCCAGCATGCTTTATGTGTAGACAGAAACGTGTCTGATTAAACCTGCACAGGCTCCTGTACGAGTCCCTGGGCCGAGGGAAGCACACCAGCATTTCTAGCACAGAACGTTTGGACGACATTAGATTCATTTCCATTACTGCAATCAGTGGATGTTAAAATACACAGAAACGTGTGCAGCTTCAAACTGTTTCACACAGCTGAGAACTACTTCTGACACCACGGTGGCTCTTGTGTGGTTCATGAGTTATTGGGTTTGGGTTGAGGAACGATGGTGGTTATTGTACTCTGCTGACTCTGTGGCTCTGTAGTCCCTCTGACTAGAATCACATGTTTCTGACCAGCAGAGGGCTTTGTAACCTGAACGGATGAGCAGCAACACCCACAAAGCTTTCCTCGTCCCCGCTGTTTGCCACAAATGAAACTAGGAAGTAGAAAAAGTTCAATTATATTACTCCAGATAAGACCAGGCTCAACCAACGGAAGCCTGTGTAGTCTCTGCATGTGACCAAGCCCTAGAAAATACATTAAAATCTAACTAAGTCCAGCTAACATGTATATCTTTGCACCGTGAGGGGAGACTGGAGCACCCAGGGGAAACCCACACAAACGCCTCCGTGCAGGGCGGGGGGGTGCCGAGTCCTTCCTGAGGAGTGTTTTTTCTGTCAAATGAAGAAGAAAGGCGCTGGCAACTTTTGACATTATGTTCTCAGCGGACCGTGCATGAGGTCAGAAGCAGTATATCATCTTTTCTTCTTTCTTTTCAGCAGTGAATCTGGGCGACAGAGCGCCTTGTTCCAGGATGTACTTCTTTTCATAATAAACCAATATGCTTTCAACCTGTCTGACCCGAGGACTGAGGCCTTCCCCAGCAAATTCTAAACACTTTGCGTGCGCCCTGTTCTTGACATTTAAAACCATATGAAAATGAAAATGGATCCCAATTAGAGCTGCAGGAAGCATAAAGCCATCTTGGTTCTCTTAGTAACTAGCTGGTTTACCCCCCCACCCCCCCCCACCCCCCACCAATGCCTTGAAAATTGACCTTCTCGTTCTGCGAGCGCCGATAAAAGCAGCCTTGAGTGGCCTCAGATCAAGATATTTTGATAGTCGTCTGTGAGGATGAAAACGTGGGAGTAAAAATAAGGCAACACAAGAAGGGAACATAATCACACAGCGTATTACTGCAGAGGGAGCGCCCTGCACTTAAATGTTCTGCACTCCCCAGTAAAGAAACATGACATTAACCACCAGGTATTAATGTAAATCACAGGAGTGGAAGACGCTAATAGCCACTTGAGGACAGGTGATTATTATTGAGGCGATCAGCAGAGGATTGACATTATGTACCGAATAAAGTCTAAATACAAGGTGAGCACATCCTGCAGAGCTCCTGACAAACACACAGCAGCTAATGTGGAGGGAGGGGGGGGGGGAGTACGGTATATTTAAACTTGAGGCAGGGATGTCGGTCGGATCACCTGTTGAAGAGCATTCATTTCAACAGGGGGACAAAGGTCAGCATCCTTGCTGGAGCTTTGATTGGCAGGCGGGGGAGCTTGATGCCCGCAGCAGCGGCCCAGCGGAGCAGCCAACGGTGGCGTGTGGCTTGGCTGGGCCACATTTCTGACTCAATGCTGACTAACTGAGTGTGTCTGCTGACAGTGTGTCTGACTGATAGGATCACCCCGGGAGGCTCTTCCAGGGCCTTTACAAAGTGTCTCTGATAGGCCAGGCCCGTTGCACTGCCGCGAGGGCCCTGCGACAAATTAAATTGAAGCCCTGCTAATGCATAGCGTAATCATAGAGTGAGGTGGTGATAAATTTTTCAGCGGGGTTACCCTGGGCGCCGCGGAGGAAGAGCTCGGTGTAGAATCCGAGATGGCAAAGAGAGGTGACGCGACAGCAGCACGGGGAAAAATAGCCGAGTGTGACCTCCGCTCTGCGCAGAAAAACTCACGAGCCGAGGACTCGTATGAAAGAACAACAATAACACGCCATTATGAGATGTAACATTTCCCGACGACCTGCGTTTCCAGGGGGAAATTTGAAAGAAAAGCAATTTCACATTAAACTATCTGACACAATGCAGGTCTGCGGAGTAGAAGGGGGGGGGGGGGGGGGCAGATAGCGAGGAGCGTGTGTGCATGTGTGTGTATGGTTGGAGGGAGGGTGGTGGTGGTGGTGGTGGTGGGGGGTGTTCAGGAGCTTCCTAACAGCCATTGGCCAACTGAAGCGAGACACACACATCCCCTCCGCAGAGTTAAAAGGGATGGAGTGGATGAAATTTCAAAGCCTCCCCTGCAGACACACACTCTGCTTTGCACACATCAGCACTGAGATGTTCAAATATTCAACTCCGTCGTTCCAGCCCGGTTTCATCTCCTGTATGCGAGTATCAGACATGGTTCTGCTGTGATTAATGAGAAAACCAAACCCAAAGAAAATTGCTCTACATGCATGTGTGTCTTTCGTCCCTCTTTTCCCCCCATGATGCTAAAAACTACCCTTAATTAAAAACGGTGTCTCCGAGTCGTATATTTCCCATGATTACTTGCTGCAGGCAGTCCCAAGAAAGTAAAAGTCAGTGTGAGATAAGAAGGGAAGTGGCAGACATTCACCTATTAAACTCCATTCGCTTAGTATGACCAACAATGGCGGTGATTAACTGGCACGTCGACATCGTTATAAGACACATTCCAGAAGGAGCGGCGCACAAAGAGTAACTCTGTTGCCCTTGTACACACAATAAGAAGCCCTCAGAGCTGCAGCGCGTTCACATCTCCATCCTCCGCTCTTTATTTCCCTGACTTGACAGCCTTGATTTGACCACTCGCGTCTCTCACGCTGAACATCTGCACAGCCAGCGCCACAGCTGTCTGTGCCGTAAAACAAACGCGGCAGGATTATATTGCGGCACACTAAATCAAGTTCTGAAATCTCCTTTTTCTTTCTTTTTGTTGTTGTTGTTGTCTTTTCTTTGTTTTTTTATGTTGGCAACATCTTTGTTGCTAAGCAGTCGTTGCTGTGGTGATTTTGCACTGCACTTCCAGAGATCACAAGTCAGTCAAAGCGTGTGGCCGGTACAGTGACGTCCTTGGTGAATTGGATGAAAGGGAACTTTGACTTCTCTGTTTTTATGTAACTTGAATGCTTCACGGGCAGTTATTCTTCATTTATCCACATGCCGTGGGCCAATTAGACACGTGCATTACAGGACTGAACAGGATGTGGAAAACGCTGTGGGGATGTTAGATGTTTAAACACAAAACAAATCAGAGTGTAACACACAATCTGAGGAAATTACTCGCCTTGCTGACACATCTTGAAGCCTTCTTTCATCTGTAACATTACAGGGAGTCAGGTTCACCTATGGAGTGGTCTCCTACCACCCGCCCCCAGTCCTCTGCTGGGATTCAGACCCGGACGCCGCCCTCACTAAGTAATTACAGCGATTAACGCGTGGACAAACGCTCTATCAAGACGCGTGCGCTAACGAGTGAAAGTACATTCTCAGCAGAGAATCCATAGAGCCTAAACCTAAAGAAAAAAACAACATATACCGTTTTGATCAAGTCTGACTTTACCCACAATCCTCTTGGGGGAGATCGTTTACCAGCCTGGAAACCAGAGAGAAAGCGGTCAGGTCCTTTTGTCCTTGTCACGCTGACCTCTAAAAATGGACAACGAAGATCATATCATGACACCAACACTAGCGCCAACAGCCTTTGCACAAATTGATTTAGCCACCCAGGACTCACTCCCATCTCAATGAGGTGGCAGGATGCTCACAGCATATATCACTGTCACACACAAGCACCCTCTAGTGAAATGTGATTTTTATCTTTATGAGCTTTTTCTCCCCTTTTCGCTGCAGCATGTAGCAGGTTGTGATAAGTGATGAGAAATAAAGGGTTAGCACGTCGCGCTAATACAGGTGCGCTCGGCGCATATGGGTGCTATCACACGGGCAGAATGACATTGTTGTGGTCCTGTGCGTTTGAAAGCGGCTGGCGAGGCAGCGGGGGGCCTGTGGTATATGGCTCATAGATCACTAATGTGTGGGTGAGAGTTGTCACCAGCCAGCGTCTGGCTGCGAAGCACAACGTAGTTTATGGCACACAACCGCTAGACATCAGCAGGAATCACGGCCCAGGCAACAATGAGGAAAAGTGCACTAAAAATAGATGATAAGCTTTTCTTTGCGCTCGCCCCAGAAACAATGGCCGTTTGATTTTTCATGTGTTCAAACTGCAGCACAAAAGGATAAAGGAAGCGGCGTATAATGTCTGACTGGGCCTGTAGTAAAGGATGGGGATAAATACAGCGGAGAGGCCCACGCTAACCTGAAACGCACCCTCGGTGAAGGCTGCGAAGACACGATAAATGTTGCACTTTCAAGTGTGTTAAATGCACTAAGATAGTCTGGGCTTCCTCCCTTTCCAACTGACAACCTCTGTAACACAGTTAATTACAGCCAACTGCAACACAGCGCTGTGTCAATTATCATGTGCTTTAGCTCTCTCCCAATGGATATTTTTACTGCCTCGGTTTCACTGGTAAACTTTCTACCTTCTTTTATTGCTATTCTGCCCAGGTCTCTAGGCTGAATTACATTCGGCAGACAGAGCTGTAAAAACAGAAGGGATTTAAGGATTCAGATTGGTGGAGGGTAACCTAATCTTCCGTAATTGGGGGAATGGTTCTCATTTATATCAGCCTACTTTAGAAAGCAAGCTCATCGGCAGGCTGCTATCATCCCCGGCATTTTTACTCTGACGATTCATTTTCATAAAGGCCGGGGAAAAACGGGGGGGGTCGGCTGCCGCGGCCACGATCACGCACATTAAAGCTAATCATCGTTAATCAAAGCGCTACTCTTACTTTACAGGTCGTCCAAATCAACATACACATACATGCACGCTGCACAAAGACGCCTCGTGTGCCGGTTCTGCCTGAGCCACTGTGCTGCCGGAGCGCTGTGAAATAACACATTCTGGGCTGCGTCGTCTCAAAATGGAACTAAAATGGTAATCCTCTGCCAGGCGAAGCGTTCTCGCCTCGCCAGATGCTTAGTTCTGAAATTTGCCTAATTGCCACGCTCAGATCAATCCCTTTTACTCTGCCAAATGATTCTGCCAGAGTGTGTTCCGAGCGTTTTGTTGGCCCAATATGCTTTTTTGTTTTGAGATTGGTGTTTTCGTGACTCGTGGCGAAGGCCCGAGAGAGGTTTTGGTCTCGGTGACATATCTGCACAGCCGGATGCGTGTCCACCCCTGCTGACCTGTGTGCCCATTAGCCATAGCGTTGCAGTCAGGGCACAGGGCCTATCCATCTCAGCCCACACACACACACACACACACACACACACACACGTAGAGTACACCCACTCGTCATATGGCTCAGACACATGCCGTGGGCGGACTAAATGTGGCCCTTTGATCAAAGGGCAGCGTGTGGGAATGGACACTGACTTACTGACCTCTGCACACACACACACACACACACACTTATAGTGTGCATGTATAAGAAGTGCACAGTTCTGAGGTTACATGTTTCCTGCTGGCAAAAACACAAATTGACACTCTTTCACAGTCGTCAACACACACACACACACTCACACACACACTTATGTGGGAACAAATGTTGAATAGAGAAAGCTCATTTGTGCAGCTGCTACTGTAGTCATTAAAACTAAGTGCATATTATGAATGGCACACGCATATGCTCAGCACATCTTGTAGCTATGCACCAAGATTCACCCCCCACCTGCACAGACGACACGTGAGACATGACTGTCATCCCAAAATAAGAAAATGAGAGCAATGTCTTTAAGAAAAGGAGAGGAGACACAGGAGAGGCGCCTGTGTTGAGTGTAAATATAGAAATTGACGGATGAATCAGAAGTTTAGTCAACAGAGAAAACCTTGGTTCCAGCTGCCGGGCTGTCTGATGAGCCACTCTACGCTTGTCAACAACATCCCCTATCATTCTCACACAACTATCTACTCACAAAACCAAGACCCGCCCCCTTCATCCCTTCGGCAATTCCACCGTCCTCCAAGAGAAACACCTCCGAAAGCAAAACGGGTTGCTCGCAGCAGCAGCAGCAGCAGCAATCTCTTCCCCCCCTCGTCTCTCTTTCCTCTCCCCTGTTCCCTTTTCCTTCCCTCTCTCTATTTCTGTGCATCCTCTCTCGTGCCTTTTTTGTCTCCAATTCTTTCTCTCCCTTCCTGTGCTGCCGCTGCGTTTGGCGCGGTGGATGAAAACATAAAAGAGGCAAAGAATAAAACAAGAAAGAGAGAGAGGGAAAGAGACAAACCGACGCTGGGAAGACCGGAGAAGCCAAATTAGCATTAGAATACTCACAGTGTTGTTGTTGAAGGAGCGCGGCACCGGTCCCTCCGTCAGATACAACCTGCACACACAAGATTGAAGAGGGAAAAAAAAGAAAACTAGGCTGTGAGAACGGCAAAGAGGGGAGAGGAGGAGGAGGAGGAGGAGGAGGAGGAGGAGAGAAGAGCAGGACACGGAGGAGGAGGAGAAGAAAAAGAGGGAAGAGGAGGGAGCAGATGCACGCACCAACAGTAGCCCAAATCAAGAAATAAAGGATTCCTTGAGGAATCTGTGTGTGTGTGTGTGTGTGTGTGTGTGTGTG